>JASANF010000387.1:0-31077 GCA_030248245.1 Trissonchulus sp. WLG1_4
CAAATGCTTAATTGTACAATAGCTGCTAAAAGTATTAACAAGATAATTATTAAATTATATAACAAGTTAATAGTAATTAATTAGTTCAGTCTAATAATGTAGCATTCAATGTTATATATGTAGTCATAGATAACAATATTTTCGTTCACAGCGTATGCCGTATACATTGCAAAAAATAGCAGCCTAATTAAAAAAAACAAAAATATATATGTACATTAGGCATTGAAACTTCAACTCAAATAGACTTTAAGTCGTCCTCATTAATAGTACCGCACACTGACAATCTAACAAATATATACAATGGTCATTGACGCGTCAGTGGAAAGCACAACAGTAGCTGATCAGTCAGTCAACAAAGAGACAGTATAGATTGGCTGTCGGTTGAGCTGGGGCTAATATTGCAACATCTGGTTGTAGTATAAACACAAGCAAAGCAGTGGCTTCATGACTGCGTAAAATTGGAGCTGACATCAGATATATAATTGCATATACAGACTGTATTAGTCACCAGTCATGCTGCTTCTCATCAGTTGGGGCCACAGATGTACATACAGACATGGGGGGTCAGGGGGGGGGAGGGGCAGTGTGAGTTCACGTCCCCAAAACATCGGGACAACATCCCCAAAATGTCCAAAATCCGGGCCAATCTCTCCACAGAGTGAGACCCCCTGTTCATACCCTATGCATGCAAGTATGGTTGAGACCAGCGCCGTCCTAGACTCCGTTTCGACAATGTTTCAAGTTACACAGTACGTCGACCGTACGCGGGCGGCTGAAAAATCTTTTGACCAAGATATTTAGGGGTAGGTCGACATCAGAAAGGGAAGAAGCAAGGAGCGGCCAAATTTTCAACGACGATTACGAGTGACAAAACCCGATCTGGATCGCTGACGGCAAAACGGCGGCCGTAGGCCGTAGCATGTGTGACTTCGGTCATATCACACGCTCACCACACAAGAAGGAAAGCCTCCTCTCAGTCCCCCCATGCTTACTACAACAGAATAAACTGTCTTTCTGCCAAGCACAATAGTTTTTCCATTTTCAAGTTTCACTGTATATATAGTCCATACATGTAGTTGGGGGGGGATGGTGGGGAAGACCCCCCCCCAAAATTCGGTCCCGGGGGAGGGAGGGGGGTCCCGCCAGAAAGGTAAGACGGGGGAGGGTCCCGGCGAAAGTAAAATTTTGGGCAAAATTTGAAAAAAATAGGCATTTTTTGTAAAATTTAGGCAATTTTTTAAAAAACTTTCGCCAAAAAGTGTCAAAATCGGCATTTTTTGGTCAAAAAAGTTAAAAATTGCGTCATTCTTGGGAGGAGGGGGGTCAAAAATGAGTTGACGCAGAAAAGCGGGGTCCCACCAAGGGGGGGAGGGGTACCCAACATTTTGGTGCTGTTACATGTATGCTGTATACACGGTACATAAATTACTAGTAAACCACCCGCTCATACATACACATAATATCTGTAGCTATAAGAACTACACGTAAATTGTCCTACACCTAAATAAATATAAATCGAATATCAATTCTCAATTTGTGAATGGGAACTATATATATATAAGTATATATAGAATTCAGAAAATCAACACAAAGTAAACAAAAGAAACAGTCTATCTATAAGCGCAACATTCTTTTATCTAAATAGTAAACATCACATTTGACATAAGCAAAGTTTACACAGGAAAGTTATGCGGGGCTGACTTAGCTTGCTCAGACTCATTCATCATTATTATATATATGCACGAGCCAACGACAGTAAAACAACAGCAGATATATCAAACTGAGCTGAGTGATCATATATATAATGTGCATGAATGTCATGATTTTAAAATGGGGGAAACATGCAATCTGGCACGATATCAGCGTCTAATTGATAATAGTTGCGTTTAGCTTCCAAAAAATATAAGAAAACCATGTCTGATGGAGTTCAGGCCAAGGGTAACAGTATGCATGAATACAGTCGGTGGTACGCCCCCCCCTCCAAAAAAACCTGGTTTCTAAATATGTACCTAATATATATAACAATATATAATTCATCAATCGCAAAACATGTCCATGTCAACATGGTCACGGACACACCTTAAAAAATTAGCATCATACGATCGATGTTCTCAGGCTTTATCCGTCTTTAAATAATCAATCAATGCTGATTAAACAATGTTTAGTAGATATAAACATGTATGAAGGGGTGGAATGGGAGGTGAACCGCTGTCCCAGAAATCGAAGGTCTAGGGTGGTATTTTTAGTCAATCATGGGGAGGGTCCCCATACGTTGGTCAGAAAGCCCCCCCCCCAACATTTCACCTAACCCGTTACAAGAATGGATAATGATCTACAAATTGGCTAAATACTTTTTTATATTCGAGCCAAATTTAGTAGAGTATATATATAACTTGAGACACATCGTATATACATTCTTACAGCCGAGCCAAAAAAACAAAAAAGTACAGGCGCGTTCGCGCATCCGAATTTTTGGATCCGTCCGTGGGGGAAAAATTCTGTCCTACTTTCAAGAGATTTTCTTGTATTCATTTTTTTTGGGAGGCATGACTGCATATCAAATCCAAGGGCGGCTGGTTACTTTCAGCGCCCCCCCCCCCAATTACTTTGCCACTCAGCAAACCCTTACTTTGCCTAACGACATACATCTAACGTAATAGGGTCAAAATATAAAGAGAGACTCACTGGCAAAATTTTACGGACTATCCCCCTTGATCGACCAAAAATACCCTAAATCTCATGAAGATTGATAAAAGTACCAATTTTAGTATTTTATATACCCACCCTTGCTCCTTTACCCTGTGGTAGTAGGGCAAAGAGTACGGGTGGGTAAAACTGGCACTTTTTTCAAACAAATCTTAATCTCCCTCCTTCAAACAAATCTTAATCTAAATCTCCCTCTTACAAATCTATACGCTAACGAGTAACGAACGACAACTGATCGGATCAGGTTCAACCAAGTGTACCAAACCAGTTTTTACGTTCCATCCCTCTCCGATTAGGCCAATTCCAGTCAGAGAGCGTCCCCAGCCGCCCCTCTACCCGCCTGACCATGCCCTTCTTTCCACTCAATCACCGCCATAATGTTACATTTTTGCAAAATTTATTCCCCCCATTCAGCATTTTCCTATCCACCAAGCCTTCTGTCATAAATTACGCCCAACACCCACATTTATAACTTTTCTTCTGACTTATGCAATGCTAAATTTCTTTATGTGTGCTTATATATCAAAGCAATAACGATACGTACGTACATGTGTTACGTACATTATATGACCCAACATAGTCAAAGCGAGCACATATGCATAGTTTTCAAAGAGAATAATGGGGCAGACAAGCTGTCAACTGCTTCTGGGAAGCAATTAGCTGGGGGACACGCCCCGTTACCAAACCATTGCCTCATTTATTCATATAAATTCATCAAAACAATGCTCTCAGCTATTAGCCAACACAAAATGGTCCCTGGCATTTGTCCGGTACTAACTAGCCTATAAGGGTTTTTCTAGTGGAAATTTAGCCGCCCCCTCCCCCCAGCTCCAAAGTTGCAGAACAATTTATCGCGAATTTGATCAACAGAATCCGATCATGAGTTTTAACCCAAATTAAAAATCGCATCGAGCCCATCATCTTGACTGCGATAGGCACGAAAAAGTTAAAAAATAAGTGGACTTTACGAAAGCACAAGTTTGTCACCAAAAATTTTCAACCTCATGGAATCCGCAAGACCCCAAGTATTGTACGGACGTTAGGTACTTTCACCAAATTATATATATACGTACGAAACGAACGAACCGTTACCGTATATACGATTAAATTCGTCGTATATAAAAAATTAAATTATATAAATGAAATTCGCTAGCTGTTTCAAATTAGTTAGCTGTAAATCATCCCTTAATTTAAAAGTTATATATATATATATAAATATATATATAATAATATAATATATATATATATATATATATATATATATATATATATATATATATATAGTAATATTACGTAATAATACGCACAGAATCCATTGACACACCGCATATGCTTAATGCAAATGTTACGTATATACGTAGTAGTGACTGCGACAACTTATAAGTGCAGGCAGGCAGCACGTCAGATGCGTGACGCAAGACAGTGACACTGGCGCGAAATGGACACTGCAATTATTGCATAATGACGGAGGCAACTGACGACAAATGGGTCGCCAGAAGTGCTCAGAAGCACTCTATATATACTCCCACTCTGGCTAAACAAAATAACAACAAACTACTCACACCTTTCCAGAAATATATCACCGTTCTGAAATATTATTATCAATCATTAATTATCAATAATACTTATCAGAGCAAACTGACTGGTAGATCGTGTTCAGTGTAATCCAGATTTCCGGCTGGGACTTTGGGACATTTGGGTATGGCCAGATTGGTATACAGGGCCATCAAAAAATCATAAAAAAGGACTGCCGCAAAAAACTCCCAAGCCTATCCCTCCGGCCCGGTCAGACAGCCAGTTAAATTAAGCAAAAGACGATCTAGCTTCTATTCTATAGCAGGTAGATGGGGCGAGCGGGCACAATATATGACCAAGCCTGTGACTGGACGGCTGGCTGGATAAATTATTGTTCCAGAAACAAACTCATGCAAGATTCTAATTAAAACCAAAAACCACAGGTCTGCGGTGTGACGAATACGAAGATACATCATGGATAAATACACCAGGTCCCTGAAGGAAGGCCCATTTTCTAGGACTTCCATGCCAGTGAACGAATGAAGAGGGGGAACCGTTATACCCATATATTGACGTGTGCATAACAGTGTGTTCTATAAAGCCTGTTTCACACGATGGGGAAAAACGTGGGGAATCCCCACGTGGGGAACCCCATGTGACACCCAAAGGGGTGCCCCGTGGGGTACCATGTGGCATCGTGTGACACCCCATGGGGTGCCCCGAGGGGCACCTTGTGGCACCATGTGGCACCCCATGGGGTGCCCCAAGGGGCACCCCACGCGTTTTCCCCATCGTGTGAAACAGGCTTAAGAGCACTGTTTGTCTGACTAGTCGTACACGACCTGGACGCGGGAACGGTGTTCAGGTTCAGGGGTGGTTGCAATCATACCTGTGTGGGGGGATGGGGGAGAGATCCCCCAACACCGAGGGGACGAGGGGGAGGGTACCAAAAATTTGGGCAAAATTTAGTGAAATGGCACTTCTTTGTAAGTTTTACAAAATTTTGCAAAAATTAGGGCATTTTTGGACGATCAAGGGAGCAGGAGCAGGGTCCCCAAATTTGACAAGGGAGGGCCCCCAAAATTTTGACCCGTTACTGTTACATGTTTGGTTGCAACTGTCACAGTGTCACGCCACCCACTGCCTGAGTGACTTCTGTCTAGAGTCTGTGCTACATAAAGCACATAACATATACCTACATATATACGTATATAGTTTACATGAAAGAAACAGCAAATCCTAGCCACCTCGACAGTTCACTCAATCTGGGTTTTTTTTCGGCCATAGCTAAGGCCATGGCCTAAATTTTTTCGGATTGGCCTAAATTTTTTCAGCGATTGAGGCCAGCTGGCCTAAACTTTTCCAGCTGCGGACGGAGAAAAAATTTCTGATACGTCTCCAATTGACCAAATTTGGCCTAAAAATAAAAAAATTTCCCCAATTTTTTTCTGGGGGCTGCCGCTCCCAGACCCCTGCGACTCTGTGGCTTACTATACCTTGTTACTATCTTTCATCAAAGCCTATATATATATAGCTGTTTTATGGTAGAAAAAATGTCATTTCTGCTGAATTTAGGGTCCGTAATATAAAAAATCTTGTGGATCCTCGCCAATCCGCCAGCTGCTGTGTAATTTTCGGTGGTTTGAGCTCCAAAAAAATTTTAGATGCCGCTCTTTTAACAAAACAGTATATATTGTTTTTGATTGAACGAATATGCTAATATGTATGTGTCGTTTGTGTGTTAAAATTGCTGTTGAATGCATTTGAACAAATTAAAATTCTAAAAGTCGAATCCCTACAAAATTTGTTTCTATTTGTTTCTGGCAACACCACTGCACAATATACTATGCTCATTTTTGTAAACAATTTTTGCGAAAACGCAAAAATGAGTTGGCCTAAGCTTTCTATCAATTGGCCTCCTAAAAAAATTTTGGACCTGAGGCCAAGTGGCCTGAACTTTTCAGACAAAAAAAACCCTGCACTCAATTGTATTTAGATTACGTAATAAATCTAGCATTATTTCCGACTTTCGAGTGACACTGTAGCTGTGACTTGTGAGTACAGTAAAAAACGCTGAGTGGTTCAAGTTGCAATGATCCAACTTCAACCAAATGTACACAGTATAACACGTACATGGCTGATGCTTACATTAACTAGGTGTACTGTATACAAGACTGCGGTAACAAAACCTTAGGTATCCCCAACATATTCAGTATAAATACCAATAACAATATGAGTCGTCGGCCACATAATATGCCTTATTATACCTTCTTTGGTGTCTCCTTGATATCGATATGCGTTGGTCTAGTCGGTTTGCTGTCTTCCTCCCCACTCGCGGTGAGACCGCCCTCCTCTGGCACTGGGGGTGGGGAGACAGAGGGCTTGGTCTCCTGTGTGGGCGACAGGGACATATCACTCTGCATCGCTAAGTAGAATCGATCAATCAATCAATTATAAAATAATCAGTGCTACAATGCCTATACGTGCGACTCAAGGGAAACTCATCTAGGAATCGCAATAAATGGCGACCTCAGACTCCCAGCGTGTTCCGAGGACGCCGTAAAAGCACAACAACAAGCTGGCTAATCGAACCAACAAGGCGTACAATCTAAACACAACACAGAGCGTCTACACATGGACTACAGGACAGATGATCAACAAATCGACAGTGTCTACGCATGAACTACAGAACAGATGATCAACAAATCGTCAGGGTCTACACATGAACTACAGACCAGATGATCAATAAATCCACAGAGACTACACATGAACTACAGAACAGATGTAATCTAGAACTGCACAGACAGAACACACAAGAACCAGCACATGACCTACAACTGGAGCAGAAAGAAGATAAACTACAAGTGATATGTCTAAGCTCAACAAAACTGTATTTCGTTTGTAGGGGAAATAACTCCGTCAAAAATATATATAAAATACTTCTGAAAACAGCACCCAACCATAACATAGCTGAAGCGCGAATCCCCTATTCTTTTTCACATATGTATAATGTATATACCTGGCTGTCCCTGCAAGCAGGGCTGCAGTGTTTTATACTAATAAAAATAACCTAAAATTGCAATTGCAAGATATATATATATATATATATATATATATATATATATATATATATATATATATATATATATATATATATATATATATATATATATATATATATATATATATATATATATATATATATATATATATATATATATATATATATATATAATCTACATAATGTACAACCAACGGGGAGAGACGGCACACACGTGAAATTTACTGGCATACATAATAGGTGCACAAATGGCAAGCCTTACGAGAAAATGTCAAAACTGATTTCAAAACTTGTTCTCCGTTCATGGAAATCTGCACATGATCATAAGACATATAAAATAAGTATATACTTTATCTACAGCTTAGTAGGTGGTCTCATTGGTGAAAACTCTAAAATGGCCACACAAGAACAACCTTATATACATTGCGATAAAAAGGCTGAAAGCGCCGACAGGTAGAAGTACATACGGGACAAGAAAGCCACATAAATATGCAGTTTGCGTTTGAGAAGCATAAGATGGAATGCACGTAGTGAATGTTAAACAAACCTATATAAAATAAATAAACCGAAATGAAATAAATAAATATATAAATAAAATAAATATAAAATGAAAAATAATCAACAAACCTATATAAACTCATTACAACAAGTCAAAAAATTATACAAAAAATGTCAGTCTTACGTCTTACGTCTTACAAAAAATGTCAAATACGACAACGAAAACAACCAACTGCATACACAATATTATGTTCACAAAATGTGGACTTCTGCTGCGAATTTTCAACTGATTTTGACAGAAATTTTCGTTAAAAAATTAGGCAAACAACCAAATTGCATTTTGCAGGCGGAACTTCATAAAATTGTCAGGCGTGAGCCGGGATTTGTCAAAATAAGCTCGTAACGTGACATAACGACTAGTCTGGCTGGATAGAACCAGAATTACGTATATATTAGCCCTCTAAAATCAGACTTCAGAAACTAACTGATTTCGGCCACTTTTGTTTTTCGTGAGCTTGCCACCTAAAAAATTCCATAGTCAATTCTGCATAAATAAATAAAATCATTTGATAGAATTTATTATATAGTCAATTTACAGTTAGAATTTAGATGTGGCCTGACGAAAAATTATCATGTTATTAAGCTCAACGCCAACCTAGCCAAATATCTACTTTTTCTGACCACGAATGCAGAAAAAGAAACATTAAAATGAATCACAGGAAATGGCTAAGTTGACTTTTTAAGAAAAAAATGATCATACGCCTGATAGGAGCCCTAGAGATAGACAAATCGATTTCGATCTGGAAACGCACAATCCCCAGCGACAGCTATATAAATGAGGACATCATCAGTTCAGCATAGGCGACTGATGGCTTTACTGGGCGGTTCATAAAACGCCGAATGCTCTAAATTTTGAAGGATATTATGCAAATGCTGAGTGAATGTGTCTCTGAGTCAGAATAGAGACTCAGACAGATAGAGACAACCGAATTGACCAAATAGACCCCAAATGAGCCATTCCCCAGTCACACACACACACACACAACAGTGCCTAGGCAAAAGCATTATGACCTAAATGAAATGGCTGAGTGGGCCAAATCTAACCTAAAACGACCACATGTCACGGTTAGGTCTGTCTGTCTGTCTCTTATTCGGATATACATAACAAATTTTACTTTCAGAGAAGCCTAGTAGGTAATAAAGTAATAAAAAGACTAAAACAGAGTGACTGACTTTGACATTTGACTACACAATATGATAAATATATAAACTTAAACTACTTTAAATAAAATGATAAAAACATAAATTCTTTAAAACAAAAATAAACAATAAATGTTATATATATACTGCTATATATATAAAGTGAACTAGCAGGATGAACAAATTAGTTGAATAACTCCTTAAAATATGTAGCACCATAGATGAATTTGGCAGACTCATATATATACATGTTAATGGAGTAAAAAAAAATATATATATTATATATATATAATATATATATTATATATATATTATATAGCATATATATAATATATATAATATATTGTTAGCTATATTATATATATATATATATATATATATATTCCCTAACTTTTGCCCAATTTTGTAAAATTTGCCCAAAATCGTGCCACTGTTGACTAAATTTTGCCAAATGTTCGGGACACTCCCCTCCCCAATTTGGGGGGTCCCCCTCCCCCTCTCTCATAACTGTATGCACGAATTCCTTTGTTTCACTCGTGCCAGGGTGCAAAATACGAAACTTTGTGGAAAGGGCATTTCACTCAAAACCCAGCGTAGACTTGCTACAGCTAATACAGTTAATCCAATAAACGATGCATTTAATCCGAATCTCTGACAGAACAAGCCCTAAGCAAAAAGTAGTATATAAGCAGTTAAGTAAGATGTGCCTAGGTCGTCTAGACCGAACAACAGTGTTATCAGTGAAACAGAAGCAGTGGTAGGAAAAGTGTGTTTGAGGCAGTAGAGTGGAATGAAAAGGGGAATTGGCTGGCCATATATTGGTGGCAGTGGGGTGGCAGAGATGAGAAAGGCTGGACTGGCAGGATCCAAAAGCCAGGCTACCATTAAGCCAGCCCGGGGCCACTCACTCACACACACACACACACGCCTGTGTGCTACCACCACCAAACACTGAACAATCCAATACTAAATGCTCCTCTATAGATAAAAAAGCAGATAAAAAAGCTACATATTATATACTTAATCTAGATTATAGCTGGACGCACTCTTCCTCCACACATTATATACACAAGCTTATGTAAAGTTCTCAAGCACACTTATATTTATATATGTGCGGACTGAGAAAAAAAAGTTGCTACAAAACTGCTACACACACACAAACACGTGTCCGGACGGCTGTCGAGTGTTATGTAATGCAGGCATATATCCAAGCCGTCTCCGTGTCTCACAAAGAATGGACGCTGCTATGTGCGTGTGTGTGTGTGTGTGTGTGTGTGTGTGTGTGTGTGTGTGTGATGCTAGGTTAGACAGCAAACTCCAATCAATAGCATAGCAGGCCCTCCTTGCACATTCTCATTAGGTAGACGCGACGCCGCCAGGGGCCAAAAGACCAGGCCCGGCCCGCCTCTGGCCAACAACCACGCAATGGCCCATCGCAGACTGATTGGTCATATATATATAGTATTCCTGAGATCACTTGCCCTTCACCTCACTTATATAATACTGACATAATGTAATTTTTACGTATATATATAGACTATATAAGGTGCATATAAACCAACCAACGTAATGTATACGTAACGTAACTACATATATTATACGCATATAATACAACAACAGACTGAAGCATTATAATAAGCCCCCTCCTTAGGGCAGAAATAAGGTGCCAAACACCGCAAAATGTGCTCTAGATATATAGCTGTAAACTATTTAAAAATGAACAAAATGCAAAAAAACGCAAAAAAAATATCAAAATTTCGCAAAAAAATGAGCTTTAGTGTACCTTTGTGAGCTCAAGTCTTCCTCCAAGCGTCGCGACAACCACCCCCCCCCCCTAAAATTTAGAAAATTCCAAAGACGAGCCCCCCAAAGCCCAAAGAACTGGACCCCGTGTACGTGTATATATGCTTACGTTAAATATATATACACGAAAGGAATGATACTACATATGTGTATATACAAAGGAAGGAGTATGTACGAAAATGAATATATGGGCCAGGTAAGGACAAACAAATATCAGCCCCCCCTTAATCTGGCGCAGTTAATCTTACCGCATGTATGTGTTCCGGAAGCTCAGAGGGGGGCGATGGTGGTTGTTGCTGGGTTGTGGCCGGGAATTCTCCTCCATCCGCCGCCACCGGAGTCAACGGAGACTCCATTCACATTCAATTAATCAATCAATCAATCAATTAAGTATATAAAATATAAATCTGTCATAGTTGGCTTAATAATAAACAAACATATTTATCAATAGGTTTCTCTAACGACTACAATATATGTATGTATAAGCTTAGCTTATGTGCATTCGCATCCGAAGAAATCTCTACATAAACAAAAACAAACATCACATAATATCTAATTAGAGACGCCCCCCAAAATTTGGACCCCGTTACATGTATGACTGGCAGAAACATCATTTTGATACAAAAAACAAATATATATCTATATGATCGATTAACAAAAAGTAAAAAATATATTACAGCATCAAACGTATATATTGAATCTAAATTTCATTGAATATTATATGATTTCATTTGAATTCGATGATTAAAATCGAACGACATATATAAACGTGTATATATAACTGCTACTTCTGGCGTCATCTCAACTCCGAAAGACTGGAGGTAAAACTTTGCCACGCCGGGCCGGATATAAAACACCGGACGGAGCTGTCGGAGCCACCGGTCGATCTCTGGCTGGGATTTACAAAACAATAATTTCGGATCAATCTCAAATTCATTTCGAAAAGAAAAAAATAAAACAACATTGTAATATGTATGTATATTAATATCTCATATGATCACGGGTTCGATTTAACCTGGGTAAAATATATATATATATATATATATATATATATATATATATATATATATATATATATATATATATATATATATATATATGTATATATAGGGTTGTTAATTGCCATGGCAAAAATTCCTGGAATTTTTGCCATGGCAAAAATTAGTGGCAAAAATTGTGGCAAAAATTGGCAAAAATATGGCAAAAATTCCTTTACTTGCCAAAACATCACCACACCAAAAAAAAAAAAAACCCGGGGGGAAAAAAAGGGGGAAAAAAGACCCAAGGGGAAAAAGCGAAAAGGGGAAGCGGCCAAGTTGCATAACCGGCACCTTTTTGTAAATCCGGCACCAAGGTGCCGAATACAACTTTTAATTGACTTGATCAATGCATCAGTTCAAATACATTACATATTATACAGACAGCTCGGTGATGTACCCTACTCCTTAGAAGACCCATAAATCCAGGGTTTCTTCATTCCCGCGAGGGCCTTAACAACACTAAGGGGCTGTTCACAAAATCAGATTAATGTGATTAGATTAACTGAATTAACTACAATAACTCGACATAGAAATTGTGCATCTTTCCAAGAATTTGCACGTTTATGGAATTTACACCGAGGAGCAAGTGTGTCTAATTTGAAAAAGGTCTCCTGCTTTTGTGTTGAGTTATTAATTCAGTTAATTCAGTTAACTCGTTAATTCAGTTAATGTAATCCAGTTAATCTGAATTTGTGAACAGACCATAAGAAAAACTAACTGACTGTACTAACAACACTAATAGCCATAGCAATATTGTATATTATGCTAAGTTACAGCATCCGGCACCTTTTTCAAATATGCTCCTATGTTTAGCACACAAAAGGTGCCGGTTATGCCATATATATGGCATATCCGGCACCTTTTATGTGATAAAGATAGGGAAGAAAATGCAAAAGGTGCCGAGTGCTGTAACTTAGCATTGACTTGACCAAATTTTGTGATTTGTAGCTCAAATGAAAGAACTTCATGAGAGCTTTTAAATGACACCAGAATTGTGCAATTTCAGTGTGTACTGTAAAAGTTACAGCATCCGGCACCTTTTGCAAATTTGCTTCTATGCTTAGCACATAAAAGGTGCCGGTTATGCCATATATATGGCATATCCGGCACCTTTTATATGATAAAGATAGGGAAGAAAATGCAAAAGGTGCCGGGTGCTGTAACTTAGCATTGACTTGACCAAATTTTGTGATTTATAGCTCAAATGAAAGAACTTCATGAGAGCTTTTAAATGACACCAAAACTGTGCAATTTCAGTGTGTACTATAAAAGTTACAGCAACCGGCACCTTTAGCAAATTTGCTTCTATGTTTAGCACAAAAAAGGTGCCGGTTATGCCATATATATGGCATATCCGGTACCTTTTATATGATAAAGATAGGAAAGAAAATGCAATAGGTGCCGGGTGCTGTAACTTAGCATTGACTTGACCAAATTTTGTGATTTATAGCTCAAATGAAAGAACTTCATGAGAGCTTTTAAATGACACCAAAATTATGCAATTTCAGTGTGCACAATAAAAGTTATATCATACCTGTCTTGAAATAACAGTGCAATAACTAACGACAATAACTAAGTGCACGCTGCTAGATTCACAGCGTGCCGTATAAGTTAGTTATAGCACTGCTGTAGGCGTGCATATTAGTTATTGCACTGTTATTCAAAACAGTTATAACATAAGTACATTATAATACTTTGTAGCGTGCACTCAGCAATCATTTGCACTGGCACGTAAAGCCCGCGTGCATAAACTCGTGCGCTGCGCGCACTCGTTTATGCACTTGGAGCTTCACGTAACAGTGCGTATAAATTACTGAGTGCACTCTACATCGTGCTATAACCT
The DNA here is from genome assembly GCA_030248245.1 of Trissonchulus sp. WLG1_4. NCBI lineage: Eukaryota > Metazoa > Nematoda > Enoplea > Enoplida > Ironidae > Trissonchulus > Trissonchulus sp. WLG1_4. The sequence continues at coordinate 13,667 of JASANF010000387.1, forward strand.
ACACTTATAGCATCCGGCACCTTTTGCAAATTTGCTCCTATGTTTAGCACACAAAAGGTGCCCGTTATGCCATATATATGGCATATCCGGCACCTTTTATATGATAAAGATAGGGAAAAAAATGCAAAAGATGCCGGGTGCTGTAACTTAGCATTGACTTGACCAAATTTTGTGATTTATAGCTCAAATGAAAGAACTTCATGAGAGCTGTTAAATGACACCAAAATTGTGCAATTTCAGTGTGTACTATAAAAGTTACAGCATCCGGCACCTTTTGCAAATTTGCTTCTATGTTTAGCACATAAAAGGTGCCGGTTATGCCATATATATGGCATATCCGGCACCTTTTATATGGTAAAGATAGGGAAGAAAATGCAAAAGGTGCCGGGTGCTGTAACTTAGCATTGACTTGACCAAATTTTGTGATTTATAGTTCAAATGAAAGAACTTCATGAGAGCTTTTAAATGACACCAAATTATGGATATACCGAATAATACTAAAATTTCCGGTGGAAATACCGGATATGCCGTATATACATTTGAATCATCAATTACAAAATTGGTACAAAAGTTATAGCATTTGCTCCTATACTTAACACATAATAAGTGCTGGTTATGCAGTAAACTTTGGATATGAGAAGCTTATTGCTGTACTTTTTCATTGATAATGTGGCTTGGTCTTACAATCTAATGGGCTATTTTTCCTGTTGTGTTGGGTGCAAAATATATGCAATATTGCTATTGCTATTAGTGTTGTTAGTACAGTCAGTTAGTTTTTCTTAGGGCCTGTTCACAAATTCAGATTAACTGGATTAGATTAACTGAATTAACTAGAATAACTCAACGCAAAAGCAGGAGACCTTTTTCTAATTAGACACACTTGCTCCTCGGTGTAAATTGCATAAACGTGCAAATTCTTGGAAAGATGCACAATTTCTATGTCGAGTTATGGCAGTTAATCTAGTCCCGTTAATCCGAATTTGTAAACAGCCCTTTAGTGTTGTTAAGGCCCTCGCGGGAATGAAGAAACCCTGGCTTTATGGGTCTACTTAGGAGTAGGGTACGTAACCGAGCTATGTAGTGTATTTGAACTGATGCGCGGATCAAGTCATGTAAAATTTGTATCCGGCACCTTGGTGCCGGATTTACAAAAAGGTGGCGGTTATGCAACTTGGGCCAAAGTTTATATCATACCTGTTTTGAAAAAACAGTGCAATCACTAACGTCAATAACTAAGTGCACGCTGCTAGATTCACAGCGTGCATCTAGAATCTAGTTATTGCACTGCTGTAGGCGTGAATTTGAGTTATTGACTTATTGCACTGTATTTTCAAAACAGATATAACATAAGTATGTTATATCACTTTATACTGTGCACTCAGCATCTATTCACACTAACACGTGAAGCCCGCGTGCATAAACTCGTGCACTTGGCGCTTCACGTTACAGTGCGTATAAATTACTGAGTGCACGCTATATCGTGCTATAACTTACATATATAATTAAAAAAGATAGCAATAAATGAAATAAAACAAGTAGCCCCCAAAAGGGGGCAAGGTTCCTTCCCCGGTGTCTACCTTTCAGTTTAATGCTATCCTACTATACTACCTATGTAGCTTATTTAATTACATACACTGCGTATCCTACTCTACTACTTAGCTTAATCGTAACTAAATTATACGTACAAAAATCAATGCTGCAGGATGTTAAGCATCCCGCTGCATTTAGCCATACGGCTCTAACGTTACGCTTTGATCTGAGCAGAGCAGTTCCAAGAAGCGATAAACTGTGTTTTCCATGTCACTTATATACTACAGGTGGAACAGTACGGTGCCGAGGCTGCAAAATTCTATCACTGTTACAACACACTATCATTTATTGATTTATTGATAACGTAAACGTACTTGCATATACGCAGACAAAAATAAAGCAGCCAGCACTTAGCTGGATTTACACACTAAACATATAGGCGATCCAGTGCGTTCAGCAGAGTTTTGCACTGCAACAAGTATGGATCAAAACAATAGTTCCTTCTCTAGAAGTAACAAAAAGTCCAGTCCGCTTAATATGACAAAGAAATCAGCCCATCGTGTTAAACTACTGTATATAAATTTTTATTCTATGATTCTTTGCTCCATTGCTGAACTTTTTTCTGAAAAACTACAATTGTTTTTTTGTGAACTGGAATTACCAGCGTTGACACAAAGTCTCAAGGGCGCGGTTGTGTTTTTGGGCCCATCTGGATTTCCCGTTCCACCTAATAATCTGTGTCCTATTTCTGTTGTTCTACGGCTCTGGCCTACAGACCCTAGTCTATAATCAATTTTCTCTCTTCTTGGAGCCTATTTCAGGGTAGATTTCACTCAGCGTTAAGTAAGCCTTCGTTGTTCCAATAAGACTTTTTTCCATTCACTGAACTAATTCTGAACTCTGTGCTTTTCTCCTACCTTCCGACTCAAATAATTAACTGCATTTGCCACAACAAACCCCTTCACTGCCAATTTAGTCAATTTTTCGGTTTGTTTGACAACTTGTGGACTAAAAAATACTGCGCAGAAGCAAATTTCAAACTGCTTCCAACCCTGACTGATAAGATTGTGTTTGTTTCAATTTATTTTGTATGTGTTATTTATGAGTGATACATTTTTTGGATTTGTCAAAATTGCGCAAACTTACCATTTTTTTGTTTTGTTTTTTTGCTTGTTCAATATTTAATTGCTATTTATTTCGAGCAATGTTTGACTGCGTGGAAGTTTTTCAATGTGTATAAAATGATACTGTGTGAGCAACAATAAATTTTTTTACGTGATAAGTTCAAATAAAACTATATAAAACTATGTTTAGTAAACAGCCAATTAGCGCGTAGATTCTACGTACACACAATAGTAAATAATCACTGATAAGTCATTGATCAAAATGATCAGAATTTCAAATTATGTATATTACTTATTGTCAACTCCTAACCTCGATGTAAAAAATCACATAGGACTTGCAAACCTATTTTTGAGAGAGACCTACATTTTGGCAAAGCTTCAAAGAAAATGATTGAGATACTTTTGAGATATGACTTTTTGTTATCAGTGAAAGTCGCTGTATTACATTACTTTTTAGTATTGGTTCTTTGTTATTGGGATTATTGCTTTTTTGCCAGTTATTCTTTGAAGTCACCCGCAACGGAAACTTTGTCAACATAAACAAAAAACTTTATGGCTAAGTACTAAAATTGCAAATTATTCATTTTTTAGCATCCAACCAGACAACAATCTTAAAAACCAGACAGCTTTCAAAGTTTCAAAGTTAACTTTTTGAGAATATTTGCTAATTTTCCCACTGAGTTGGATTGCTAGATTTTTCAGCAAGTGTACAACTTTTTTCTAAAGTAAATATAATTAACTTTTTTGTAATGAGGTGACCCAACTTATAGGTACATACCTTTATTCTAAAAAGTGAAGACATAAAAACGGCAAATTAGCTAATAGTAGTGTTTCCATATTACTCTAATAGAAGAAGAAATTAAACTGAATTTAATTTAAATTTAAATTAATTGAATAAATACTACATAATTTTAGCAAATCTTCAAACAAACCTTTAGCGCTATAGAATTCATAAATTTGTGTTATGGTTTGGTTGTGGGCCGGTGTCACGAACAAAAGTGTCCGCCGGAAAATTCTGTCCCCCCGGACTCTTTTTTCCGGAAAAATGTGTCCCCCGGACACTTTTTTTGGAAAATTGTGTCCCCCCACTGGAAAATTTTGTCTTACCCTCCGGACACTTTTTTCTGGAAAGATATGTCCCCCCGGACAAATTTTTCTGAAAAATGTGTCTCCTCGGACACTTTTTTCCGGAAAAATCTGTCTCCCGGACACTTTTTGGAAAAATTTGTGTCCCTCGGAAGATTTTGTGGTACGAATTGCGTCTCACAGTAGTTGTAGTCTGAATTGCACTACGTTAGTCAAGTGGCAAGTTTAATTGCTAATATAATTGCTTTAATTGCTAATTAATTGCTTTAATTGCTTTAATAGATAATCAAAATGTACATACATATGTAGTAGAACTACACGGGGGGGGGACAATTTTTCCGGAAAAATATGTCCGGGGGACAGATTTTTCTGAAAAATGTGTCCAGAGGGACACAATTTTCCAGAAAAATGTGTCCGTGCGGACACAATGTTCCAGAAAAAAGTATCCTGGAAATGGGACACATTTTTCCAGAGGCAGGACACTTTTTTCCAGAAAAAAGTGTTCGGGGGGACACAATTTTCTGGAAAAAAGTGTCCGGGGGTTGACACAATTTTCGGCGGACACTTGTTTCCGTGACACCGGCCACCGACCTCTAAAGAATTTGATGCCAATGCCAAAAGTTCTAGACACATATACAAATAAATTCAACGTACAAAAACAAATTCAACGGACATAACCGCATACTTTTAGCTTAGCTAAAGTAGTTTAAGGCTGACTATAACCACTAGCATGCATTTAGGTAGTAGTTATATAATTTTGGAGTGGGTTCAAACTGAAATTAAGTTTGGTTTTCCATGCAAACCATCTCAATCAAATCCAAGTGCAGACCGACCGCATGAGCGAAAATCAAAATTGTTAAAAATCTTTCAAACCATTTTCCGTTTCTAGGCAAAAATATTAACTTTTTGCGTTGTTGTCAGTTCCGCCACCAAAAAATTCCAAAAAGAGGACCCCACAGACCCAGATCCCGTGCACAGATCCAGCCAGGCCGACTAATCCCGTAGAGCAGCGGGCCCTTAGACTCGGAATGCTTTGAGCTGCTTCAAGTTTTTCAAGAGTTTCCCTATAATTTGCTGGACACTTAGCCATTCTGAGCTGACGTCATGGAGGCGCGTTTCTGTGCGTAGTCTTTTCCTTAGGCCTTGCTGGGTTTACTGACAGGAGGTGCTCAAGCTTAAGTGGCCAGATTTGAAGGCTTTCATATCAGGAAACGGAAAACTAGCCGGCCAGGCAAAATTGTTTAGCCTAGAGCGGAATTTCACACCAAAATTTATTTGTGCATTTTGAGCCGTTAAACGTCGTGCGTGAGATAGTAGCTATGAGCGGCTATAAAAAGTTCGCATTACCTTCTGCGAAAATGAGCCAACAATTGTTTGAAAAGGACTACCCGCTGTAAGTTTATTCGATGATTTTAAAAGTTGTGTTGATTTTACTTTGGTATTGGTTTATGTGGATGCACTATATATATATATATTTGTGTATATATATAGACTAGAACATATTATTTCATATTCCTACTATGTAATTTGGTGAAACTTCTAGTGTTTGCGTTATTTTCACATTTCATTTCACAAAAGTACATATGAAGCAGATTAGAATTAGCATTCAAGATTATGATTTTAGAATTCGTTTATTTCCTAGAATTAGAATTAGCATTAACACTCGTTAGTTTTTAGCAGTTTAGTATTCCGGCTATTCTAACAGTTAAAGTTGTCAGAAAATGTCATCTTTTAAAGTATTATTTAATCGGCAAATTTTACCATTTTTAAAGTTGTAGTGCTAAACTTGATGATTGTATATTCAACAATAACCATTATATAGTTTTTATCACGCAGTTTAGTATTAAATAACAATCCAGTAATAGTTTAGAAGTTATGTGGGACTAAAGTTAAACAGGAGACTCATTTTAACGTAAAAAAATGACCAATATTGAACAAGGTTAAATTATGCGGTAGCGTTTAGCAGCTTCTATAGCTACTGTGTGACTTCATAGCTGTGTGGTGTTCGCAAAAGTAACAAATTTGCAAAAGCACTCAGCGGTTCAGTGAAACGCGTTCTTGTAAGCGAAACTTTTGCACTTTTCTCATTCAACTATACCGTTATGTTTTGTCTAGAATGAAGTTTTTTGAAGTTTTAGAACTTTTTTAAGTTGACAGGATTCGTATATTTATTTTTTGCTATTCTCTTATTATTTTTTTAGTTTGTTAGTTATTTTTTTACATAACCGCTGATGGAATGTAGCTAATTGGACTAAGCAAAAATCCGTGCACTTCTTACCAATAATGAACAAAGTTGGAATTTTCAAAACCATGGGGTGAGATTTTTTTGCACTTTTAGCTTTCCATCTTTTTAGCATTAGCTACGTAGTTGTTAGAATTTAAATGCATGTTTAGCATTTTAGCTTTTTTGAACGCTTTTTTGACTTTTTCCTGTTGCGCCACAGCGCAACAGGTACTTTATACTTGGTTTGTATAGAATTTGCAGAATCTTCAAATAGATAGACTTACCTGTTATTTCCGGTAGGTCGATTTTCCAGTGTTAAATATATAACACTGTAAGGCCTACCCTTCCAGTGTTCTGAAAGGCCTACCCTTCCAGTGTTAGTAAATAACGCTAGAAATCGATGCCTCTCAGAATACTCAGAATGTAAAAACTGAGAACCGGTGGGGATTCGAACCCCCAAACTTCTGACTTGGGATCAGATGCTCAGCAAATGCTTAACGCACTACCACCTGAGCCAACCGGCCTTGAATGTCAAAGATCTTTGTTATACAGATGTTAAAACCGAAAACCGCTATGATTTACATACCTCTTTATTAGTTTCTTCTTCAGATGTTACTGATATCTTGTAAATTTCTCTGTTAGCAGTACGACATAACTGTACTGATAGTAGAAGGACGGTATACTGAGATTCTGTGTTGCACTTAATCGCATTTAATGTTATTTAGAAAAAACTATCTTACTTGTAACTCGGTGGTCTGGTGGTACGATTCTCGTTTCGGATTCGAGAGGTTCCCGGATCAAATCCCGGTGGATAAAATTTTTTTATGTTTTTCTGAATCAAACTTTTGCGAAAAATAGTTCAACTTAATCTTTTCTGTCTGGAAACTTTCAATGGTCTACTTATGGACATTTCAAACCTTCTTTAGATTTTTCAAATTCTGTTCAAATTCATTTTTCACACGAAGTTTGGAAAAAATGGGTCGAGTAACTTTTTGGGTCGGGTCGAGTAGAGGCTGTAGGCCTACTCCTGTGAAGGTCCCGTAACCCTAATTTTTTCGGGTAGTAAACATGCCGCTGAGTGAAAATGTTTCGTTTTCGTTATATCTATAATCAAGACACATTTTTTTTACAATATTTTGCCATTATGCCTTGAATTCAAATACCATTATATTTTGCGGCTATTTTTAATTTTAAAAATAAACATGGTTGAATTTAGTTTCATTTTTTCTGTGTAATATGATTACTAAATTTCCATTTAAATCAAACAGCACATAAAGACTCCTTCTGTTGAAAATGCTGCTAATTTTGCCCAATGCTACACCGCCGCCAAAGAAAAACATGAGCTCAGAAAACTAAAAAGCATAAAACCGACTGCAGTTTGCGACTCTGTCTACTGGGGTGACTTGACATTTTTTAGGCTTGGTTTTTCGAAACTTGCTTTTTTTACATTTACCGACGTAACTGGTCACAGTACAAGAGTAGCTAAAACAATTAACTCTATTTCAGGTAGAGTGTCATATTCTTCCAACGATGCCTTCTTTAACTGTTAAAAGTTACTTTTGTTTGCGATTAATTTTTACTGCGCAACAGGCCTAATGTTGTCAAACGTTCACCCTACTCACTCACTGGATTACTTTTGCAGTAAACTTTTGCTTGTTTCCTGTCGCTACCTCAGTAGCGACAGGACTTTACATTTGTTTTGCCCTACGTAAATTGCACTTACATATAATCACTGTGGCAAATTTGTGAGCGTGTTTGTGTGTAATTTTTCTGTAATGTGTGTGTGTGAGAGCTGGCCCAGGCGGCCAGCCAGCTAGCTTCGGTTTGCTGTTGCTAGCTAGCTTACTGTAGGGCCGAAATGGCCAAATTAGTCGTTTTCTATTGTTCTTTAAAGCCCTAAACCTAATTTTTTTATTGACTGAGACTGACGCTTCAATTATCGAAAATTAGGTAAAATGCATTTAATTACTTCCAGAATTCTTCAAAACAAGCAGCAACAGAAAAAGTCATCCCAAAACTAAGTAAAACGCACCTTGACGGCAGTTTCAAATAGATGTATTCGAAAACAGGTGTTTAACCAGAAAATAGTAATAATTTTGGCATAACAGTTTTATTGGTACCTCAAGTACGCGTTTATTACAGTTTCGTTTATTCTGCAAGCTCAATGTTTAAGTAGTTGCTGTGCAAAACTTCGTCAATCAGAGACTAATTTCGGTGCATGAGCTAGACTGGAAGACTGAAACAGATTGCATTTACAACTGTGAGTCTGTACTAGCTTATAGACGCAAATACGGACAGGTATGAAGTATGAACAAAACTTAAGCATTTTATACATAGCATGGTGTAAATTTGTAAGCAATAAACGCACCGTGTTTTTTTGGCAAACACCTTGATTTGATATGTAGCTACAGTCCATTTCAAATGAAAATGCCTCCGACGCGTCGGCCGATGCCCAAATTTCCGACGCGTCGGATGACGTCATCCGACGCGTCGGGTGATGTCATCCGACGCGTCAGGTGATGTCATCCGACGCGTCGGATGATGTCATCCGACGCGAAAACTCTTACCAAGCATTTTGGGTCAATATTGGAATTGGGTTGCAACTTGCAGTCAAAGGGCCGAGGTTTTTAGTGCATGGGGGGTGGGCAAAAATAAAATTCAAGCACTTGAGTGTACTTAAAGTTATCAAACTAATTCTATTAAAATTTTTTAGATAACAATTTTAAATTTCATAAAAAAATTTTACATTTATTTAAAATGACTTGAAAAATTGATACTAAAAATAAATAGCATAGGAAAAGCTTAGCATAGGAAAAGCTTAGCATATATGTACACTGAAATTTTTCTGGCCAGTAAGCCAGACAGTCTTATGTAACCTGGCAGACTCTCCCCTAATTGTTAGCATCTACTAGAAATAGGGGATACTTCACACACAAAGTTCAAAAAGATAACTTTTTTCCAGATTTGAAAGTAATTTGCCTTTTGTTTGAGTTACTTAGGTAAGTTTGAAAATAACAAAGTGAAAAAAGCATTTTTAATTACATATTTTTTTCTGTCGTTTTCAAATCTCGTTCCCGACCCCCCTTTTCTATGTTTGCGTCTAAATTTTATCGAGTTTCATTTAGCGTCGGATGATATAAAACTTTTCCTAGCGAGGCCAGCAAGCTTGGCGTCGGGTGATATAATCGGGACGCGTCTGATGATGTCACCCGACGCGTCGGATGATGCAATCCGACGCGTCGGGTGATGTCATCCGACGCGTCGGGTGATGTCATCCGACGCGTCGGGTGATGTCATCCGACGCGTCGGGTGATGCCATCCGACGCGTCTGGCGTCGGAATTCGGACGCCAAGAGGCATTTTCATTTGAAACTGACGGTACACAGAACATACACTAACCGAACAGATATTTGTTTTTGCTAAGGCCCTGTGGTGGGTTGGTTCGTCGGAATTTGTGCCTTAGGTTCGGTAAATTCAAGGCATTCACACACCTTAAGCTACAGAAACAGTGGGTGAGTCGTCAACTGAGGGTTGAGGGCGGGTGCTACGCTGTTTTTTTCTGAATTAGGGAACGAAATGTGGGATGGATCGGGGGAAAGAGTCGGATCAGGTGTGTGTAAGACTGTGCTAGTGCATTCCTATGGATCCACGGGTCTTCTTGAGGTTGGCAAACCCTATCAGTCACGTCAGAAAACCTTGTGTGGGTCGAATGAGGTAGACTAAAGGCCTATTCACACGAGGGCGCATTTTGCTCCATGGCGTACACCATGGCGTACGCCATGGCGCATTGCATGGCGTACGCCATGGCGCATTGCATGGCGTACGCCATGGCGCATGAGCGGGCGCACGAGCGGTCGCACACGCACACTTGCCTAGTGCTGCATTGTGTGAAATAATGCAGCAGGCAGTGTGAAAATAGAATGCGCCCTCTCATGCGCCCGCTCACGCGCCCTCTCATGCGCCCGCTCATGCGCCATCGTGTGAATAGGCCTTTAGAGAAAAGAATAATATTTGGGGCTGACAGAGTTGGGGGTTCTGTTGGGTGCAGTGTTGCAAAGCATTCTCCAAGTCCACACAAAAGTCCCAGGATCGATCCTCTACACCATTTTTTCTTTTTTCTTTCACAAAATAGGGAATTCCTTCTTCAACATAATGATTTAAAACTATATTCGTAAAATTAACGTAAAATTTACAAACGTTTTAAAAAAAATACCGAAAAACTTTAGTAAAAGTTGAAATAATGTGAGCGACAGGTTAAACTTCCTTTGAAGGGACTTCTTCCAGCTGATGTCTATTCTACCGATTATATATATGTTGCACTGACTGTTGGTCAATTATGCTGAGACCATGGATCAGAACTCAATAAATTTTGCATAAAATTGCTGCTTGTTTTGATTTGTACATTGTATGTCTTTGTCTACAAAAGACGGAATGCCATTGCTTAAATTTGATTGATAAAATTCTTAATTCAGACTTAATTTTCAGCTTTTTAGTTTCAAGGGTTTGGTTACCACTAGAACATTTAAAACAAGCAGGCCCCAAAAGGGGGCAAGGTTCCTTCGCTGAGAAAAATTCTGCTGATTTTACTAGGAGAATTCAGCTTCGCACCAATACCTGTGTACAGTTGATCTTATTTAGTATCAAAGCTCATGTCGAAAACACATGCCATAATTGCAACGGCTTTGCGAATTCAATGACGCAATCGCTTTCCTAGACAAAAACTCATATCAAAACAGTTTTTGCGGACAAAAACTGCATATTTTTTTAAAAAAAATCTAAATATACGGGTCGAACCCTCGAAGTACATATCAACAAATTCTAGACTAGCGCTTTTGACCACTCGACCACGCCAGATCGATGTGCATCGATGTTCAGTTATGATTATGAGAAGGAAAGTACAAGCAGACACTAGACTAGGCAATCACGTGCTTAGCATGTGTATCGAGTATGAAAAATTACATACCGAACGAAAGTTTTTGAAATCACAAAATTTTAGTAAAATGACAATTCAATACCTAGGCAAAAGTGTTGTTGACCATTTCATTAAAAATAGTAAGAGAACACCTGTCTTCAAAACAAGCACGTTTTGCGAGTAGGATTAGATTAGTTTTGAGAGACTTCGTTCTTGTTGCAATATGCTTGCAGTTTGCAATCCTGAGGATATTCTTCGAATATAAAACGCGGCATCAAAATTTTTTAGAGCCAATATTTTAAATTTTATCAACCTTTCGTCAGTCTACTTGTGTGTGATTTCCAAATCGCAGTCTTGTAAGGCCAATCTGCGGTTCAAAGTTAGGTGCACACCTATATACACACGCCGAATATTGCGTGTTAAGGTCCGCCGCGATTCCGCTCAGCCACAGACGTCGTGTGACGTTTGACAATAGTTAGACAAACCAACTGTAATAGTATAAACATAAAGATGCTGTACATTTGCTTTATGTACTGAAAGTTCTACACTATAAAAATCGTGTCAACTGCAACCAACCCACTTATTACATGTAAAACATGAGTAAGTCATGTATGATTGCATGAACACCACAACGACATCGTCAACCGCTACATCCCATGGTTGCTGATGTCAACTGAAGTCCATTCCATCATGGTTCTGACGTGCTGATAAACAGTCGATCAAACATTGTTGCATCAGGTTGCGTTGCAACACTAATTGCAAAATGTATTACGGGATTGTCAGCCTACACAAAACAACCCTAGCCGTGTATTTTACAGTCGCAAACACATTATACAAGCTGCTGTTGGTTGCAGCACAGTTTAATGCATGAAGATTGACTATTAGGCGTATAAACTTATTGTAATGTATTTACTATGGACAAACGTTGTAGCCTACATAACCACATAGCATGATCGCACACACACCCACACATTTAGTATATCTTTCTGACCTACCTAATTGTACAGTGTAACTTAACACTGACAAAACAGATACGTGGTAATCGACGTTTTGCAATATAGTATATACGCGGCGGCTGAGGCCGCCGCGTAAAAAGAGCAGTCGGTTCCCATACTGACTTTACGTGTTAATCATATACGCTGGACAACATGTGTCTGCTACTTTTACACTGTGCAGCGTTAATTTCAAAACAATAGTTCATTCTCTAGAAGTAACAAAAATAAACAATAAGAAATACTAAAAAATAATAACAATGAAATTTTTTTACATTGGCTATTGCTGCGTGGTTTGTAACACCCCAAACTTTTTTATTTTTTAAACAGGAGTTTAGCTCTTTTTGTGTCATTTTTATTGCCTTGTGAAAACAGGGCCTAAGCTTCAATTAATATGTCTAAATTAACTGTAAAATTTTAGTCAAACGACAAAAAATTCCAATAATTTTATTTACTATTCTGTATTTTGCTACTTTTACTTTTCTAATTTGTATTTATTCTACTAATGTATTTTACTAATTTTACTACTACTTTTCTGTATTTTATTTACTCAATCATCGAATTTACAAATCGAACCCAAAATAAAGTTAAAAAAACAATAAATTTTCTTCAAAAAAGTCTCAAAACTTTGCAACCAAAGCCCAGCAAAAATTCATTACGTTTGACTGAATTACACGAGACATAGTGTGACATGTGGGTACTAAGGTGACTGGCAGGCAGCCGCTTTGGTCTCCAAATATATACTTATTCCACAACAGATGACAAGTCGACAGTTTTTGTTAAAGTTTGGTGAATGATGCTTGTAATGTCCATGATATTGTGAACTTGAGTGTGAAACCATCAGTGGAGTTGTGGTTTACTTCCGCGTGTTATCAGTGTTGTAAGAGGATGCACCAATTTGGAAAGAGAGAAAGAAATGGAGGCGCTGGGAATCGAACGCGGGCCGCTTGCGCCGGCGACAACAGTGCTGACCACTACACCACAGCCCCCAAGTCTCGTAGGCCCTATTTTTTATTTTAAAACAGTAGCGCAGTTTATTTACTGTTTTTCACTGATTTTAAGAATGAACCTATATCGTACTAAACTATTTGAGATAATCCAGCTGCCTAAACTGCCTAAAATAAAGTAACTAAAACTATGTCTGTTAGGGTCGCAAGTAAACATCGATTTCAGCGTGCTTCTCTCACTTTGTGCTGCGTAAGCTCAGTTCAAACTTGTCCTTATAGTTTTGTCCCCAAGGGATTTTTAAACAATTATTGTACCAATTTTAGCAGTTATTTTCATGAAGGGTGTTAAATCCAGTTCAAGTGCAAAAAATTTATTGCAAAATGGTTGTGACGTTTCCTCAGAACATTGATTTGAAATTTGTCTTTGTCTCTGTCCCTGTGTTTTTAAACACAAGTATGCACTTTAGCTTGAGCCTATTCCTTTACCGGATTAAACGGACTGAACTTATTTTAGTCCGAGGTTTTGGAACGACAACTCGGACTAAACTGACTAAACGAGTTCAAATAAGTCAGCGGCTTAATTTTAGTCTGACCCCATTACAAAACTACCACTGGACTAAACGGACTTAACATGTATGCTTAACATTGGCGTGCATAGTTGAGTCCGTTTAGTCCGATTAAAAAGCAGCGCGCTAAAAGTCAAGACCGTTTAATCCGGAGGTTTTGGAATGGCATTTTTAAGCTTAATTTTTAAACCGTTTAGTCCGATTATAATTAACCCCTTAATCCGGTAAAGGAATAGTCCCTTAGCGAATATAATGCGCTAAATCAAATGTTGAATGAATCCTGAGACACTCTAAAGCCAGTTCATACTTGTCCTCAAGGACATAGGAACAGGAACAAGGACAAATTTCAACTGAGTGGACACAATCATTTTGCTTTTAATTTTTCACACAAAAATTGGATTTGAGGCCAACTTTGTTCATGCCAAAAGCGGCTACAATTGGTTGGCCTGTAGTTTGGGAATCGCTTAAGAGACAAAACGATAGACACAAAAAAGGATAAGTATGAACTTAGTTTAAAATGCGTATGTCTGTCATGTGTGTTATCTCCTAGAGTGAGCTACTTATGTCTTATATACATTCAGCAAAATTTTAATATTTAGTTCAGCTTTGTTTTTGATTATAGTATTTTTCAATGCTTTTTACATTCCTACCTAACACATTCCAAACCCCCAAATTTTAGTCTGAATCAAATTATTGAAACTTATTTTGCCCATAACTCATGACATTGGGCCAATTCCTAAAATGGATTAAACGGATTTGACTAAATTTTGTTTTGCCAATAACTCATGACATCGTTTATAAATTTATACGAAATTTGCCGTAGCAATTGTTTGTATCTTCTCCCGCTTGTGCACAAAATTTTTCAAGTCTACCTCAACATCAAGATAAGTTATTAGGTAAACAAATTTTAATCTAATCTGTTTAATCCACTTTAGGAATTGGCGCGTTGTCTACAAATCCAATCAACATTTGCCATACACGATTCCAAGTAACCTATTGCTATTGCTAAAAGTTCAATCAATCAATCTATCTCAATTTTTAATGAGTACTTGTTCAAACCAATTCTACTCTAATCCGTTTAATCCGTTGGAGAAATCAGCCCTTAGCGAATGTGCTGTAAAGTGTCTGCTGAATCATCTGGATTTTGTGTCTGTATTCCACTCGATGCCACTCGAAACTATTTGCTTCTGAAACTGAAACACTATTGTTTTCTGAACTTTCCAAAAGTTACATCCTGTTTAAATTTTGATACTTTCGTTGAGTGCTAATGTTTTTTCAACACTGCTGTCTCACTAACCTAACAATAGTGATATTCTTGCTTTTTTGGATTATGAGAATTTTGGTAAAACCTTGCTTTTTTGGATTATGAGAATTTTGGTAAAACCCTTTCAGTGACTATAGCTGCGACCAAATTGATAGTATCCATAGTAACACGGGGGAAAGGGGCATCCATAGCATCCTGGAGTGGGGGGAATCCCACAAAATCAAAACGAAACAACAAGTAGGCCCCAAAAGGGGCAAGGTTCCTTCGCTGAGTAATATAATGCCACACTATAACCAGGTGGATCTTCAAAGTTCAAATACATAGCAGTATACAGGAACGTATTCTTTGATTTTGTTCTGACCAAATTTTCACAAAATAACAGCTACTGAAATCGCACCGATTAATAAGCAACTCACACAAGTTGACCTAAAATTACTCTAAAATAAAAAATACTATCAGTCATGTGATTAGTACGTGCGAATTTAAAAATTTCTAAAATCATAAAACGTAGACAAAAGCACATTTTAGTGCATAAATAATCTGATATTGACTATTATTAATTGCAAAATTGCAAAAAAATTGTGTTTTGCAAAAAAAGGCTAAGACTACCCAAGCTGACTTTACACGTTAATCATATGCCATGACTAACATGCAGGGCTCTCTTTAACACTACGCAGAGTTCGTTTCAATAGTTCCTTCTCTAGAAGGAACAAAAAATCACTAAATTCTTTCAGCTTTCGCCAAAAAATCATAATTGCAAATCCACTCCTATCTCCGTATCGGCGGTCGCTTACCCCATATTCTCGCTGTTTGCGTGGATCTCTTATAACAGCTAAACATACCTACATATGTATACGTTTACACACGTGTAAAAGTGCGAAGTTTGATAAGGCACATAAATCTAGTTGCATTTCCACGTGCAACACACTCAATCTAATTGTAAATAGTGGCGTATACATATTTTTTCAAAGTTAGCACTTCAATTTCTTCTGTTCTGTCCCAGTTTGTGCCTATTGTCTATTTCTGCGCCCATACCTTGTCCTTGTGTATACCTCTCGCTACCAAATCCTACAATTGTAACAATTGTGATTCGTTAGGAATTCATCATATAAAAGCATTACGAATCACTTGATTTTGCACTTACAATTGTTACCTTACGGGCTTCTGAACTGATCACCTATTTGCTACAAACCTAGACCGACTTTAAGCATAAATTCACGATAGCGTCTAATAGACTTTCTGAAACTTTTTCACCATATCCAAATTTTCATCACTTTCTTATCACTTATCAGCCTATTTTGTAATTGGCTGGTAGTTCACAGTCATACTATTTTGCATACTCAAGTTTGACCAAAAATTGCTTGAGTAAGAGACAAAAAAGAAACAAGCGATTTCACTACGAGCAGAATAAATTGCAAACATCTACAGTTTTTGTCTCAGGGTTCATCCATTTTTGGTCAAGCATCTCTAGTTTATTTTTTATGAGGCAATTTAGACAAAATGAGCTAGCAGACGACATAAAGCTGAAAAAACTTCATGAGCTTGTGAATTCATTTTTCCTAAACTTTTTTAAAGACCACCTCTTCACCCGATTAAACTGGTTTTGGGTTCACTGAACAAATTAGAAATCATTTTAAAATCGACATCTAAATCTCCGTCACACCCTATTATTTTTTTGTTAGACTAACTGACAAAAAACATAAGAGTGTTAAATATGGTTGCCAAATCGATTTATCTGATGGTGATTCAGAAATTAGTTGATACATAACTTACATAGGTTACTTAACTTACATATGTTTTTTCTGGACAACTTATGTTACTCGGTGTTTTAATTTCTAAACCTACTGAAATCAGTCTCTTTCTTGTTGCGAAAAGAGAAGCACGGAAAGCAAGGGAAGAAACAAACCTAAAAAAAAAAAAAAGAAAGGGGGGGGCGGGAGAACCCCCCGGCCCCCCCCCCCGCCGACGACAACCCCACCAGAATTAAAGACCCCATCCCTCGCAGGCCCACCCACTCCCCCTCAACAACAATAATATGCAACACCAAAACAATGAGCATCAACCCTCCTCCCCAAAGCAACTACCACCCCCCCCCGTACCCCCTGACGTGTGCCTCCATTATCAAAACATTCATCAAGACTTATTCGAGGAAACACGGAAATCAACAACACCCTCACACCCCCACCCCCCCCCCCCCTTCAAAGTTGGAATTCAGTACCAAGCTAGGTATTAACTGAAATTTCAGCCAAATCTCATAATTAGAAGCATTTACGCAAAATCATAGTTTCTTGTTACACAATGCATCATTAGTACTTCAAATACCTATTTATATAGCCTGCTACAGTTTCTGTAAGGGGGTGCATTGTCTAATATGACTTTGTAAGCTAAGAAAAATTTTAACATTCTAGCTTTGTTATCACTTTGTATTAGTTTTTGTATTTGTATTTTAATGTATAGTGTAGTAGTTTTGTATTTTAATTATATAAAACAATTCATTAAATTAACTTTTTCATCTTTTAACATTTATCTCCCCAAACTGCTACCTAAATATTGGTATTGAGAATTATATATTCAGTTCTGCTAACGAACGATTTGTTCTTAACTGACGTAAACAAATCCGTTTCTATTCTAATTTCGTGTAGAATTTTACGTCAGTTTAACTTCTTATCAACAAAGTATTGTTGATTTTGTTGTCACGACCAACGACATATTTTGCGTTTTCAAACTTTATCTTGTTTCGAAGGAAATACCTACATACCAAATGCTT
>JASANF010000390.1:0-39606 GCA_030248245.1 Trissonchulus sp. WLG1_4
TGATACTGCTTTTTGGCAAATGGCGCATGATTTGCGTTCAAATAAATTGTTAGAGGTACATTTTTCTAAAAATCGCGTTACACTTCGTCAAAAACCGTATGTATGTGTAGTAGACCGGGGTAAAAAAACGAATTTCGACTTAAGTTTCTAGGCAGCTGTCCATGGCACTGCTGATTGCCAAAAAGTAATCTAGTTATGTGGGAGCCGTGCTATAGACTGTATACAGCATAAAAAATTTGGCCTGCAGCCTCCGTTTACGGCCAGCTTAAAAAATTAGCTTCGTTTTTTTTCCCCGGATGGGGTGAAAAAAACAAAGACCGGGGTAAAAAAAATGAACAACCACTTCGTCGAGAGATTTGCTCGTGAAGAGTGTAAACACAATTGCATCATGTTTTACAACCATTTAGCTGCTGTGTGGACTAAAAAAATTGTTTTGAGGACGCATATGTCACTCACAATATTTTTCTCAAAATTTACCCCCTGCCGGACAGAATGCTCAAATTTTTGCTCAAATTTCATTTTTTTTAGTTTTTACGCCTATTACATTTTAAATTGTGCCCGAACACGGGACGGATGTACCGACTCTGTATTTAAGAGTTGAACTGCAGTAAAACGCGGAAAAATTCCTACAATTTAGTGAAACATCAACAAAACAGGTTTTCGTAAGGGTTTCACGGGATGGACCAATTGGCAAAAAACAACGTTTCGCGTCCAAACAAGCGGGTTTATTGTAGTCTACGCTTGTCCCTACCTCAGATTCAGCAACTTCTGTTGTAACAATGGGAGATTATCAGAAAAAGAGTAGCCTAACAAAATAGGGATCTTCACTGCTAAATCCGAAGGGTTTTTCCTCACTGCATATAAAATATGGCAAAGTAATAAAATAATGCGACTGGGATGTGTCTAATAGCCGGCAAAAAACACAAATAGTGCAGGAAAAGCGAGAAAAACCGTTGCATGACTATCTTTTGGAGTTCGTTTTTTTGCCCCACCCCTCTAAACCGGGGCAAAAAAAACGAACACTGTACAGAACCCGCCATACACTGTGCTGGTTTTCACTTCCGCATGCGCATAGATACATCACTATACATCCCCCTAATAAACATAAATCAAGCCCACGGCACTGCAGTTAGCGAACGACCGGAGGTAAAATTTTGCCGGAGCCGGAGCCGGAGCCGGAGCCGGATATAAAATGCCGGAGCCGGAGCCGGAGCCGGAGCGGGAGGCAGTGTTTTTTCAAAAAAATTTCAAATTATTAAAAATGTTGACAATCGCGAAAAATTTTCAATTTTTTTCGAAAAAGCATTATATAAGTTTAACGCCCCATTTCTATACAAGTCTTTACACACTCATACGACCGGTCGTTGGCCACTGTGAGTCTATCATTCTGCATATCAGTCGCGTAGCCGCCGATAAGTTTCCGGGCAATCTGACGAGCTTTGCTCTGCCTACGTACTGCAGTTAGCGATCGACCGGAGGCTCCGGCTCCGGCTCCGGCTCCGGCCGGATTTGAGCCTCCGGCTCCGGCTCCGGCTCCGGCAAAAAAAGTGCCGGAGCCGGAGAATTTTCATTGTTCAAACTGAGATAAAAAGTTCAAATTTTGAGAAAAAAATCACTAGGTTAACGAAGCGGTTCGTCGGTTACAGAACTTTATTACTGCCAATTGTAATGGAGGTGACTAGCTCTCTCTAGCATTATGTATTTTTACGTCTCCAATTGACTAAACTCAGCCTAAAAATCAAAAGTTTCACACAATTTTTTCTAGGGGCTGCCGCCCCAAGACCCCTATAGCCAACTACGTGACTTAGTGATTTGAACTTGACAAGACAAGACAAGGCAAGAATATTTACTTCGCAAGGAGACAGGGATTGCCATGACACCAATACAAACTTAAAATTTACTCACTTTCAAAAATTTTGACAAAATACGCGAATTTTTGTACAACCCTTCAGAAAATTTTCCAACAGAGGTGGCAGTCACAATACTTTCAGGCAAACTATTCCAAGGTAAAACAACTCTAAAGAAAAAAAAATATTTGAAAACATTAATTTTGCATTTTGGTACCATCAACTTCAAAGTTATGTCCTCGAGTGCGAAAATTTTCGCTGAAAATGAACTTTTAACTTTTGACTTTTAGCTCTGATGTTTTCGGCCGGTCAAATTTAATACAATGTTTGCATGTGCTGTCAATTTTTGTGTTAAAATAGCAAAAAAGTTCATTTTTACACATTACAAAAAATCGAAAAGTCATTCTTCCCAAACTTTTTCGCCGGTTACGCGACTGATATACTGGTATAATGATAGACTGATATAGTCAGTGGCCAACTACTGGTCGTATGAGTGTGTAAAGACTTGTATAGAAATGGGGCGTTAAACTTATAGAATGCTGTTTCGAAAAAAATTGAAAATTTTTCGCGATTGTCAACATTTTTAGTAATTGAAATTTTTTTGAAAAAACACTGCCTCCGGCTCCGGCTCCGGCTCCGGCTCCGGCATTTTATATCCGGCTCCGGCTCCGGCTCCGGCTCCGGCAAAATTTTACCTCCGGTCGTTCGCTAACTGCAGTGCCGTGGGCTTGATTTATGTTTATTAGGGGGATGTATAGTGATGTATCTATGCGCATGCGGAAGTGAAAACCAGCACAGTGTATGGCGGGTTCTGTACAGTGTTCGGTTTTTTTGCCCCGGTTTAGAGGGGGGTGGGGCAAAAAAAACGAACTGCAAAAATAGTCATGGAACGGTTTTTTCTCGCTTTTCCTGCACTATTTGTGTTTTTTGCCGGCTATTAGACACATCCCAGTCGCATTATTTTATTACTTTGCCATATTTTATATGTAGTGAGGAAAAACCCTTCGGATTTAGCAGTGAAGATCCCTATTTCGTTCGGCGACCCCTTTTCCTATAATCTCCCATTGTTACAACAGAAGTTGCCTAATCTGAGGTAGGGACAAGCGTAGACTACAATAAAACCGCTTGTTTGGACGCGAAACGTTTTTTGCCAATTGGTCCATCCCGTGAGACCCCTTACGAAACCTGTTTTGTTGATGTTTCACTAAATTGTACGAATTTTTTCGTGTTTTACTGCAGTTCAACTCTTAAATACAGAGTCGGTACATCCGGCCCGTGTTTGGGCACAATTTCAAATGTAATAGGCGTAAAAACTAAAAAAATGAAATTTGAGCAAAAGCTCCATTCTGTCCGACAGGGGGTAAATTTTGAAGAAATATTGTGAGTCACATGTGCGTCATAAAAACAATTTTTTTAGTCCACACAGCAGCTAAATGGTTGTAAAACATGATGCAATTGTGTTTACACTCTTCACGAGCAAATCTCTCGACGAAAGTGGTTGTTCATTTTTTTTACCCCGGTCTTCGTTTTTTTCACCCCATCCGGGGTAAAAAAAACGAAGCTAATTTCTTAAGCTGGCCGGTAAACGGAGGCTGCAGGCCAAGTTTTTTTATGCTGTATACAGTCTATAGCACGGCTCCCACATAACTAGATTACTTTTTGGCAATCAGCAGTGCCATGGACAGCTGCCTAGAAACTTAAGTCGAAATTCGTTTTTTTTACCCCGGTCTACTATATATATATACGGTTTTTGACGAAGTGTAACGCGATTTTTAGAAAAATGTACCTCTAACAATTTATTTGAACGCAAATCATGCGCCATTTGCCAAAAAGCAGTATCAAGACCTGCCGCTGTTGATGTCAGTAGATGCAGGGGTCTTTAAAATGCATTAAAAACAGTGCATTTTGAGCACATCCCAGGCCCATGGGGCACTGTGCATTATTTTGCAAAATTTTAATTTTTGTGTGCAAAATTTTAAAAAAGTGTGCATTTGCACAGGGTTTTGCACAAAAAACCCTGTTTCAAGACGAGTGACGACTGACGATAATATCTTAGAATCGAAGTTGGACCAAGTCCTGGCATAATTTTAGAGGGGCGTCCTCCTCCTCCCATTTGGTCCGAAGCCGCCCAACCTCCCCCCTCCCCCATACACCCAATTCTTCCGAAACAAAGTTTTAGCGACTTTTTAGCTCGCATTGGTGTGGTTTTTCTGTCCTTTATTGTAGGGATGGAAGTCTCGGTCTCGTCAAAACCCGAGACTAACCCAGTCTCGGTAGTCGAAAAGTCTCGGTTTGTACCCGGTCTCGGTTTTTCAAATCTGTGAAAATTTTTCCTGTGGTCCCCCCTTTGGTTTATATTTTTCGATGGAAAATTTTTTCGGAAGTTTTCATTTCACCAAAATTTCACATCATACAGTGAGATTCTGTCGATTTTTTGCGAAAACAACTTTACCGTGGTTGTTTAGTTTATCAGTAAACACAGCACAGAAACAAAAATGTATGTTTGTGATTAGGTTTCGTTTCTTACTTCGTACTATGTTTCAGGTCTGTCTGTGTGATTATTATTATATTTTATTCTTTAGTATTATATAGTATTTGGCTGGTCAACTTTTTTATGCTAGTTGGTGGGTTCACATAGCCATTCACATTAACTGTAAATTCCAATTAGTATATATGAGTTTAGCAAAAATTGAAAACAAAAATCTGTGAAAGTACAACTAAACACACTACTGAGAACCATGCTGTACCGGTACCACATGTAGTTCGGGACATAATAAGGGAAGACTCTACACCCAACTAAAATTTAGTCCCAGGGGATTGAGGTGGCCCCACTCAAAGGGGGGTCACGCCGGAGGGAAAGAACGAAAGAGCATCACATCGCGCAGGTCTAATTTAAAAAAAAGGGTTTCCGAAAAAAATTGCGAAAACGTCTCTCACTGTGGGTTCAGATATCGGAGGGTCCTATCTCAGAAAATCCAAAAAATGAAATAGGGGGTCTTGAAGCAAAAATGCTTCCCCCAGGGTGCTCTACTCAAAAAATAGGTCCACTATCCCCCCCCCCCAAATGCATTTAACTCAAATTTTGCAAACTAAAACTTTTCCCAAAAAATTAAATCACTAAATTTTGACCCTCACCCCCCCGTCATATATACTATGGACCTGGATCTCCCCTGACTGTAGGCTGTGTTGAAACATACCGATCCTCTGTCCGACGGGGGTGGCGAATGGGTTTCCCTGGAAAAAGTCGGAGACCACTTCCACGCCCTTGTTCATGGCTTCCATGCCTTTGCTCACGGCGCCTTCCATTCCAAAGCTTGTCACGAACTACAACACTAAAACTATCGCTCAGCTTCTCATGTAAACAAGCCTAGCTATATAGTTGTATATAAGTGCCAACTGGTTAAACTTTGCACTATTATATCATTGTTTCAATGATCACCTGACATAGTGGTACTGGAAAAAAACCTATTTTCAACTTTTCGGGTCGTCCTGCGCTCCACATAACTCGGATCTATCAATGCTCGCGGCTGCTATAACGGACATCTTTCGCGTAACCGTTGCACTAATAAAATGGATTCTAACTACTCACGTTCCTGAGTAATAAGCCTCGAAACCTTCGAAGGAAAACCCTATGCGGAGCAAAAAACCCGAAGGCGGGGAAAAAACCCCATCAGTTTTTTCGGTTATTCTATTAGCAGCGAGTATAAACTCAATTTCATCGTGTTCTACAACTCTTAGGCTGCAATATGGACTAAAAAACCGTTTCTCCGACACCCGTGGAACTCGCACTTTTTGGCAGAAATGACTTCGGCCCAAATATGCATTTTTTTCAGTATTTAAAAGCATTAAAAACAGGTTTTTGCGCTTATTACGTTAGAAACGGTGGACAAACACCGCCTGCGTCTACCATTATTGGATTTAAGTGGTACGCAGCAGCTAAAGCCTTAAATATTCCAAAAAGCGCCAAATCCTGGTGAAACATCCACAGGAAGAAAGTGTTTGAATGTTTTTAACATGTTTTTGCACTTGCGATTAACATGTTTTTAACATATTTTAACATGTTATTAACATGGTTTTAACATCTTTTAACATGTTTTTTGGATAGTGTTAAAAACATGTTAAAAAATTTTAACATCATTTTAACATGTTTTTCGCATCAAATTCACTCAAAATTAAGATTTTAACATTATGTTAAAAACATGCTAAAAGTATGCTAAAAAGTTTCGCATGATTTTAACATGTTTTTTTGCATCTTTTTCGCATATTCTAAAAAGATACGAAAAAGATGCTAAATCTATGCTAAAAGTTTTAGCATAAATTTAACATGTTTCTAACACATGTTAAAAATATGTTAAATTTGTGCAAATTTAATGCGAAAAACGTGTTAAATTGATGTTAAAAATTTTTAACATGTTTTTAACACTATTCAAAAAACATGTTAAAAGATGTTAGAACCATGTTAATAACATGTTAAAATATGTTAAAAACATCTTAAAAGCATGTTAATCGAAAGTGCAAAAAACATGTTAAAAACATTCAAACACATTCTTCCTGTGATCACCTAAACAGGTTTCGTAAGGGGTGTCGGCGTATGGACCAAAACGA
Organism: Trissonchulus sp. WLG1_4; assembly: GCA_030248245.1. Taxonomy (NCBI): domain Eukaryota; kingdom Metazoa; phylum Nematoda; class Enoplea; order Enoplida; family Ironidae; genus Trissonchulus; species Trissonchulus sp. WLG1_4. The sequence goes on from JASANF010000390.1 coordinate 6,453, forward strand.
CAAAAAACGACGTTTTGGGGCCATATAAACGGTTTAAATGAAGTCTACGCATGTTTATTAGCCCAGATGAATCACCTTTTGCAGGGGTGTTGCGGCCCTTTTTCAAAAAAATAGGAAATAAAATAGGAATTTCCCACAGAAAAATAGGAAAAAAATAGGAATTTCTGAGCAAAAAATAGGAAAAAATAGGAATTTTTTTGTAAACTTTTTATAGAAATATTGTACTGTGTAACAGTAAACTGCCGTTTATTCGTCAAAACACAGGCGTCAGTGGCGTAAAAAATTTCGGAAAGGGGGGAATGACTTTTCGATTTTTTTTTTGAAATGTGTAATGCAAAAAACTTCACATATTAGCATCGTTCAAAACCAATGCTACTTTTTTTACTATATCGGCATCGAGAGTAAAATTGGAGCTCAAAACACCGAAAATTACAAACTGGTGGGCGAACAAGGGTCAAGGGACCAGAAGCCAGTGGCGTAGACAGAAAAAAATTTCGGGGGGAATAATCCCTTCGATTTTTGAAACGTGTTGCAAATGAAATTCACTTGACTGCAAATACCACACAATGTACATAATTGTTAATTAACACATTTAGGTACACCGCCAAAATTCGGTAATTTAGGTAAATTTCATTACAATGCAGATTTTTTAAATTTTAGCCGAAATTTTTCTGTCGGTAGATCACGATAGCTAGCAATATTGCTGCAGCGCAACGGTACTGTAAAGCCACAATCTAATTTTGACGAACGAAAAATTAAAATGACGACAGAAGTTTAAAACTGACGCCAGAATGATGAAATCCTATTTTGAAAAAACTCTGATGGAGACGCATCGAAAATTTGCAGACGAAAATGAAAACTAAAGAGTGATCGTCATAATTAGACAGTGTAGTAGACAAGTAAATGCAGAATAAGATACACTCGTGCACACATGCAATGGCTTTGATGAAAGATAATAGCGTGGAATGGCAAGCCACAATGCTGTAGGGGTCTGGGAACGTCTGTCCCCAGGAAACATTTTTCATTTTTAGGCCAAATTTGGTCAACTGGTGACGTATCAGAAATTTAAGACCTAAAAACCGAAGGGGGGACCTTTTGGATCGGTGACCAGAATTTGATCAAATTTTCAATTTTGGTAAGAAAAAATTCAAAATCGTGAGCATTTGCCCAGTATGTTGCCCGAAAAAACCTGCTTCTACTGAAAATTTGAAAAAATAGGAAAAAATAGGAATTTTTCTCAAAAAATAGGAAAAAATAGGAGGGGGTCGAAAAAATAGGAAAAAATAGGAAAAATAGGAGCCGCAACACCCCTGCCTTTTGTAGCAACAATGGGTGAGTTTGGCAAAAAAATTGTCGCCAAACAAAATAGGGTTATTTTCCCCGCAATGGGGTTTTTTCCCGCACAAACTTTTAACAGTCACAGTTCAACCACAACGTTTTTTATTGTTGTTGAGCTTTAGAAGTATAGAGAAAAGGTAGCTCTCTTGAAAAATGCAAACGGCGTTGGCGAATGTTTTTGTGGAAAATTATGACAAGTCAAAAATTTGGAAAATTTTGTCACTTTGAAATTTTTCAACAAGCAAAATTTTGATATTTCATAAAACATGGTACAGGCCTCAAAACCAGTGGCGGATCCAGGGGGGGGCCCACGGGCCCCGGGCCCCCCCCCCCTTTGGCTCTGGGGCCCCCCCCTTTGCCAAAGAGGGCCTATAGAAAAAAATTTCCGATACCTCTCCAATTGACCGAATTTGGCCTAAAAATAAAAAATTTCCCCAATTTTTTTTTCTGGGGGCTGCCGCCCCACAGGAAAACCAGGAATCTGAATTTTCTGTAAAATTTTTTCGGTTACGGATTTTTCAGATGTTTTTTACCCTTTCCATTCAGAGACATTTTACAGACTTTCAGAGGATTTTCAGATAAATTTCAGAGAAGTTCAGGGGAAATTCAGAGAATTTCACCCAGAATTCAGAGACTCTGAATTTTATCTGAAAAAAATGTTACTGGCTTTTCAGATAAATTTCAGATACTTTTTACAAGAATTTCAGATAAAATTTACCTGATATTTACAGATGTGAAAAACATGTGAATTTTCTCTGAAACTCGTGTAAAAAGTATCTGAAATTTATCTGAAAAGCCAGTAACATTTTTTTCAGATAAAATTCAGAGTCTCTGAATTCTGGGTGAAATTCTCTGAATTTCCCCTGAACTTCTCTGAAATTTATCTGAATTTCCTTTGAAAGTCTGTAAAATGTCTCTGAATGGAAAGGGTAAAAAACATCTGAAAAATCCGTAACCGAAAAAATTTTACAGAAAATTCAGATTTCCTGGTTTTCCTGTGCCCCCAGACCCCTGCAATCCTGTGCTCCATATTTTTTGCCTTTGTGTTCTATTAAAGCCTGTTTATGTGTATATGGGTGCATTGTACACTATTTATTTGCTTAAGGGGGTAGTGTCGCGAAAGCAGTCGATTTTGCGCGACTATAAAACTTTTTCAGTGAAATATAGGTCATTGTTCTTTATATATTCTAGAAATATGTTTCAAGGCAAATAATTTCGCTAAGTTTCAGCAAAATTGATGCAGCATACAGTTAGCAGTGAAGTCGCAAAGTCGGAAAAATGACGTTTTGAAAACCTATTCACATTCGTTAATTTCATCACATTTATAAAACTTTTCGTTTATATTGTTTTCATAGACTAAAAGCACATATGTTCTAGTTTATGCACACAAAATTTAGTGCAAATTGCTTGAGTGGTTGCGGAGTAATACCTGTTTGAACTGTGAAACTGTGCGTAAACTGTGAAGTACTCACAGCAATAATGATAAATTGTAAAAAATCTAGAAGCTTATTTTGAAATCTAAAGAAAAACGAACCTTTATTTTTTATTTTTCTTATTTGTGACAAAAAATTGTGCGTCAAAACATTACATGTACTTCACAAGCTGGCCAATCTGATATCTGGCTTGATGTAAGAACTTTTATGTCTCTATTGTGTGATGTCTGGCTTACACATAGTGATTGGTTCAAAATATTTGTAGATATTGGTAGTTTAGTGTCTGGTAGTATTTATTTGACACCATATAGCATTTTACTAGTATTTCAGTGAACGTACAATTTCAAAGCAAAAAGCTGTCTTTTTGCATCCTATGAGCAAAACTGCTTTGGCGACACTACCACCTTAAGACACTGTTTAATGTATCCTTTTAGATGTCTTATCGCAGCAAAAATGACATTTTTAATGATTTTGCAAAAATGATTTTACAACAACTGTTGCTTAGAAATGCTGTTTCATTGGAAATGTTATTTCAAAACTCCAAAAAAGGTCCAACCTCTGGGGCTGGGGGCAGCCGCCCTCATTCCCCTGCAAGCCCCTGCAAGCAACCACTCGTCCACTCTGATTTTTACAAAAGTGTCGCTTAGAATTGCTTCTTGAATGGAAATTTTGTTTCAAAATTCCAAAAAAGCTCCAGCTTCTGTGGGCTGCCGCCCCCAGACCCCCGCAACCACTTTGATTTTTTACCATAAGTATTGCTTAGAATTGCTTTGTCAATGCAAATTTTATTTTAAAATTCCAAAAAAGCTCCAGCTTCTGGGGGCTGCCGCCCCCAGACCCCTGCAACCACTTTGATTTTTTACAATAAGTATTGCTTAGAATTGCTTTGTCAATGCAAATTTTATTTTAAAATTCCAAAAAAGCTCCAGCTTCTGGGGGCTGCCGCCCCCAGACCCCTGCAACCACTTTGATTTTTTACAATAAGTATTGCTTAGAATTGCTTTGTCAATGCAAATTTTATTTTAAAAATCTAAAAAAGCTCCAGCTTTTGGGGGCTGCCGCCCCCAGACCCCTGCAATTGCTATGACTTTAGGACGTGTTGCTGACAACTTTTTCAGTGCAAATTCACCGTCTAAATTTTACAAAGCTAAACCCCTGCAGACTGGCGCGCCCTGTTAGTTTGCTACATTGTGTGCGCGTTTCCCCCCCCCCCCCCCCCCGCGTCCCCCGGTCGTCGACCATCAGTACAGCCCCTTCTTCGCGAAGTCCTGGATACGCTACTGCTATGCAATGTGTAAAATAACACATAAAACATAACAATCGACACTACTAAAAAAACGCCTCGCAAAATATTTTTCACGCTCGCTACCCCCCCCCCCCCCCCCGGTCGACACCCAAGGTGGGCCCCCCCCCCTTTGAGAATTCCTGGATCCGCGCCTGCTCAAAACTGCACAAAACATATTGGGGCAAGTCAGTTTGGGATGCGCTTTTCACCTACATAATAGTCAAAAAGGGTCTATGTCTAAAGGTTCGGCCAGGAAGCACTAGGGTTTTTTCCCCGCAAAACGCGTAGGGTTTTTTCCCGTACCACTATAAATGCGATCTAAACTGTCTTCTGAACAGCAGCACACCTCGTCTGGTAACCAATGATTTATATAGTCCGTGCAGCAGGAACAAACATAAACAAGAAGTTTACACAGTTATTACGTTAACGTCAGACCGCCACAACTCGAAAGAAAATAAACATTTAAAATTTAGGGCGCAATGTAGTGTTCATAGTGGTGCGGAAAAAAACCGTAGCGTTGTGCGGGGGAAGAAACCTGGATCAAGTGTAGTTGGGGGGGGGGAAATAGTGGACCTATTTTTTGGAGTAGAGCACCCTAAGGCAAGCATTCTTTGTAATAGAACCCTTATCCACAAATTTAGATTTTCCGAGATATGACTCCATGAAAATAGCATTTTCAGTGTTGTTGGAAGTGACCGTAGGCCAAAGTTTGAAGCCAAAAACGGCTATATATAATAAAGACTAAAGAGACTAAAGAATTTATTCACGCAAAAAAACAACAAAACAGGAAACAGATTTGCTAGCGACACAGGAGAGCACCAAATGCGCAACAAAACTGATTTTTATGAAATCTGAAAAAGAAACTAAAAAAACAACATACGACTATATGAAAAAGACAAAGCAAAAAGATACAAGTTGAATTTCTAGCGTAAGACAGGCAAGAGCGTCAAAGGATGCCATAATAGCCTGCCCTGATAGTTTTAAACTAGGTCAGAGGAAAAGTATATGTATATAGATAGATCATCTCAGATAAGTACACCTAAGGAAGGCGTTTAGATTATAATTTTTCAAACGATTCATAAAAATATTAACATTTTCAGCACTAACGATATCTGCCGGAAGGGAATTCCAAACAGAAACAACCCTTACACTAAAAAATAGTGTCTGACATTTAAGGTGGTAGTTACGTTTTCGACAGTTTTTATAACGTGCTATAACTTTTGATTGACTCAATGAATTTAATAGCTTGTCTTTTTCACGTTAAAGAACTTCACTGAAACTACGCTTATGCACATTATTTAGCTTAAGGGGGCGCTCCGGGAATCGGGGGTTACATCGAAAATTGGCAAAAAAGTTGGCAAATGTCAAACTTTACTATACATATATGTAGTATGGCACAAAAGAACACTGAAGGCAAAATTTCAAATCACGTGATCATGTCACGTGACCCTCAGAGCACCAAACGTGAGTGAATTTTCGGCAAACGATAACTCTGCTTACACTTTGCGTATAGTCACACTTTATATACCAAAATGCAGCTTATGTGCTTCTCTAGTTGAACATTATTTTGGTTTTTAACATTTATGTCGGGTTTGGATAAAAAATGTCATTATGTGTTTTCGAAGTCGAACTCTGAGCAATAAAATTCATATAAAAAAATTTCTAAGCTTTATTTTAAAAAACTAAAAAATTGTTCAACTGCGCAGAGCCTAAGGCTATAAATGTGCAAAATTTTGTATGAAAATATCTTACCAGCATTTTATAATCGAATGCCGAAAAATTGGTTTTGTATTCACACAGCCTATATTTGAGTCTGCTGCTTCTGAAAATGGTTTCTTGTGCGATTTTTTTGCACAGAACGCAATAAAATTGTTTTAATTTTTCATTACGACTAATAAAATCTACGTATCGTCTGTTTGTAAAACCTCAAAAAGCGTTGGTGCACTGGCTTACCTGCTGAATTTGTGTAAAAGTCGAATAAAATCTGTAAATTGTCCAATTTTTTCCAAATTTTTTGCTATACAGATATGCACGTCAAAACATCAGAAATAGTATTTTGGGCAACTTTCCTTCAAGAATGATAGGTCATTTTGGCTGTTTTTAAAAAATACGGCCCAAAACCTTGATTCCCGGAGCGCCCCCTTAAATCTGTAACAAGCTAGTCAGTAGACACTGTCAAAGTAGTCAAATTTCGTGAATTTTTGCATTTTTCTTGTTTTGCTTGTAAAATTGACAGTGTAACTCCAACTAATTTCATTCTTTACACCAACATAGCCAATAACAGGGTGAATTTTAATGCTTAGTTTGGTGCATTTATATGATGCAGAAAAGCAGTTACGTACCCTTTAATTTTGAATTTTTTCGAATTTTGAAAAATATACGAATTTTTGAATCTAATTTTTTAACGAAATAGGCTAAATTGGTACAAATAAAAAAATTGACACATCAAAAATTGTCTAAAAAACATGTAAGGTAACGCATGAAAAGATTGCAACATGAAGACTTGAGATTTAGTCCACGGAAGTACATTTTTACAGAGTTCTGTGAATGAAATTGATGTAACGCAAAATTTAAGCAAACAAAATTTTTGAAATTTTAGTATAAAGTAGACACATATGTGTGACAATTTATCCAAAATTTTGAACAAAATTTTTCTAGTAGGTGTCAAGTTTTGCGGACTTTTGTGTAATGTACTTTAGTTCAAAAAGAAATGTTACATAAATGTGACGTAATCTCAAAAAGTGAAAAGCTGAAGGCTAAGTTTTGGCATCTAAATTGAAGGTTTATGACATGCCCGTGTGTCATTTTTTTCTTTTTTCAATAAATGGCCCTTTTGACTAGCTACTACTTTGGCTTAGCTAAACATAAAATTTACGAAAAATTGTCGTAACTGGCTGAAAAATATTTTTTGTGAAAATTCAAAATGATAGTTTCAAGCTATTTTAGCAAACATTTATCTCAATAAATTATAGTTCCCTAAATTAATATGCGTACTATAAATTATTGATTGAAAATTAATCGTAAGTTGTCAAATGTTACTCCTGCAAAACTGTCGAAAACGTTACTTCCACCTTAAGCGAGAACATTCATGTTATACTGTATATATATATGTGGATATTCATGTGCATGTATTACGTACATATCGTACGCATTATGTACAGATCGTACAGCAAAAGTTAATGATAGTTGTTTGAAGCTATATTTATCGTTTTTTTCACAAGCTATATTTATGTGAGCGCAAACTTCCTATTGAACTTTAGTCGCTACAAAACTATGCGGATGGCGTAACTACTACAAATTAAGTACTGATTTGTGAAGCATCTACTCACAAAAATACAAAACTTTTGAATGCGCTTCAGCAAAAAATTTACATTATAAGGAGCAGTGCACTTTCAGTCTAGCCTTGCAACTACTGAAATCGAACCTAAAAACTATAGTCTGACCAAAAAGTGTATGTACGGAACTTCATTGCTTCATAGCAGCTTAGTCGTTTGAGGTAACCCCCATAATGTATATATCATTCGAAAGCATTTTTGATGGAGATTTTGATGAATTTGAAATATTTGAAAAAATTTTGAGTCAAAATCTTTAATTCAAATAAAATCGATTTTTCTCGCCTATTTTTCTCGCCGAAGGGTCTGCTTTATTTTCTAGGGTCTGCTTTATTTTCTAGGGTCTGCTTTATTTTCTAGGGTCTGCTTTATTTTCTAGGGTCTGCTTTATTTTCTTCACGAAGAGGAGATCTGTCCCAACCCTGCTTGGTGGATTTAATTAATTTCTTACTATATAATTGCCGCTACACTGCCACCCGATTATATATTATGATGGCGTGCCTATCTTGTCAAAAGCCTTTTGCCCCAGCGGACATTGCCGTTTCCTGCTTCATATGTACCGCAAAAACCCACCCGTCCCCCTGCTCCGACCTATCTCTCAGCGCTGCTCGCAACCTGTCCGACCCGAGCAAAAAGGTCGCTCTAGTGTACCTGTGCCCCAGGTGCAAAGACTCTGCCCCTGGTCTACGCCGGGATCTGGATAAACTTAAATCGGAGGTGGACTCACTGAAAGATCGATCCTATGCTGAGGTCGTCTCTAACAGTGACGGTAATGTCTCTAATGACAAGGGAACTTTGGATTTGGTGGTGACGCAACTAGCCAATTTAGAGGCTCGTTTCACTCAATTCATGAGTGCTTTCGACCCAGCTCGTTTGATGGCTGCTGTGGCTGACGCAACTGCCAAATCGGCCTCCAAAGTCATCTTGGAAGCGGTGGCTGAAGTGGAGGAGCTCCGTGAAAAGAAACTGAATTTAGTTATCTTTGGTTTGCGACCCTCCTCGGAAAAGTCTGATTTGGATCTAGTTCGGGACATGTTTCAGGGGGTGGGGGTGGATCGGGACAAGGTGACTAACGCCTGGCGGGATGGTCCTAATGGGATCATGGGCCGTCCTCGTCTCCTGAAAGTAGCGATGTCCGACACAACAGCTAAACGAACGATTTTGGACTTGGCGCGTGAAAAGAAGTTTAATGATATTTTTATTCGCAGAGATCTTACTTTCCGTGAGCGAGAAGCTCGAAGAATGGCTGCTGCTGCTCACTCAGCACATCCTAATAGCCACGTCTCCATCGAACCTTCTGTTCGGGTCCTGGACCCTGGTACCTCCACAACATCGTTTGAGTCTTTTCATTAAGGGTCAGTGAATTTAACTATAGTGTTTCCAGTGTACCGATACTGAATGAAGTGCAAGTGCTTTACTTGAATATAAACGGCTTGTTTAGTAAGCGTTTTGAGTTACTGCGTGTCATTGAAACCTATACGCCAAATATTATTGCTGTTACCGAAACTAAGTTAGACTCTCGAATAGACCTAAGTAATTTCTTTACCAATTACAACATCATACGTAAGGATAGAAATCGTCATGGTGGTGGAGTATGTTTTCTCATTAATAATATGTTAGCCCATAAGACTTTACCCTGCTCCAATCTCTTTGCATCTGAAGGCTTAGCTGTCGAAATCAATTCTTTAGGGCAATCGTGTATCTTCTGCCTTTTTTATCGCCCCCCCTCTGATGATACTTCTTTGGATTTAATATTTTCAGATATCTCCCTTATCGATTTTTCTAGCTCTGTTGTTATTTTAGGAGATTTTAATATTCCTAAAGTTAACTGGACTACCTTTCATTCATCTAATAATAGGCATAGGGAATTCGCTTTAAATATGGCAACCTTGGGTCTATCTCAGCTTGTGACTAAGCCTACGAGATTCTCTCCCCCTAACATATTAGATCTTATCTTTACTAATATCTCCGATTTTTTATCTACAATTGAAATCCATCCACCTTTAGCTACTTCTGATCATGCATGTATTTCATTTAAAACTTCTATGAAACGTCCCCCCTCGCATACTCGCCTTTTTCCGCTTTTTTCTAAGATGGACACTAACAGTATTTCGAAAGCCCTGATTCAGTCTGACTGGAATGTGATTTTTTGGTCCAGCATAGAAATCAACAATTTGGTTGACTCGTTTGCTTACACACTCGATTCATCTGTATCAAATTTAATTAAACAATTTGTCCCTTCGGTTCCTTCTAGATCCTCTGGTATCCCATGGCCTGATTATATACTACGTCTTGATAAACTACGTACTGATGCGTTTAAAACGTGGACAAGAGATTTTGATTATTTTGCTAAATTTGAGTTCAATCGCTTAACCCATATAGTCAATCAATGTCAATTAAAGTTTTTGCGTAGTTTTGAGTCAAATCTAGCATCGAACCCTTCCTCTAAAAAGTTTTTTCGTTATGTTAATAATAAACTCAAAGGAAAATCGGAACTTCCCCCCTTTTTAGATAATGCACAAAATTTTGTTCTGGACCCATCAAAAAAGGCTCGCATGCTGAATCAGTTTTTTAGTTCTGTCTTTACTTCTGATGATGGTTACCTCCCAAATTTCTGCACCTCAGACTATCCCGATAGTAATATTTTTCTTGATGTATCTCCGCCAGTCATTTTCTCAAAATTGGACAAACTTCCCAGAAATATGGTCTCTGGGCCCGACTGCATTCCCTCTTGCTTCGCCAAAAGGTTTGCAGCAGAATTAGCTGAACCATTGGCTTTTATATATAATTTCTCTCTTCGTTTGGGTGTTGTCCCCAAGCTCTGGAAAAAATCTAATATTACGCCAATTTTTAAAAATAAGGGGTCTAAAAACAAAGTTGAAAATTATAGAGATATTAGTATTATTTGTAACTTTATGAAACCGCTTGAAGAAATTATCAATGATTATTTACTTAGTTTCTGCATTGATAGAAATATTATCTCTGATAAGCAATGTGGCTTTTTAAAAGGGCGCTCCACCAGCACTAATTTACTTCTTGGACTTAGAGATTGGTTTAAATCTGTTGATACCAAAAAATTTGTTGATGTTATTTACCTCGATATTCAAAAAGCTTTCAATACTGTTTCGCATGTCAAACTTTGTTATAAGTTAGAATGTTTAGGCATTGCTCCTAATATTTTGGTATGGATAAAAAATTTCTTGAAAGACCGTCAGCAACGTGTTAGAATTAATGATGTTACTTCTGACTGGGTTAATGTTACTAGTGGGGTCCCTCAAGGTTCAGTATTAGGCCCAACTCTTTTCCTAATCTATATTAACGACCTTCCGTCTGTAGTTTCTTTTTCAAAAGTCCTTCTGTATGCTGATGATCTGAAACTATACTTTGCTTTTTCTAAAAACAATTGGGTCGCCACACTGCAGAAGGATCTTGACGCTATCAATAAATGGGTGAATGAATGGCAACTACAACTAGCAACTCACAAATGTTGTGTGTTACGTATAGGTTCTTCCGATGTTCCTTCAAATTATTTTTTAAATAATTTGCCTTTGACAAAAGTTAATTCAATTTCGGATCTTGGTGTAATTATCTCATCTAATCTTAAATTTCATGAGCACATTGCAAAAATAGCGTCCACTGCATTTAGAATCTCAGCTCTCCTTCTCAATAGTTTTGTATCAAGGGATCCTAAGCTGCTTACTAAGCTTTATATTGCTTATGTTAGACCTATCTTAGAATCAAACAGTGAAGTCTGGAATCCTTCTTATTGCAATGACATTGATATTTTAGAGCGCGTCCAACGTTTCTTTACTCGTAAGGTAATCAATCTATCTAGTCTCTCATATGAAGAAAGATTGGAACACTTAGGTCTCTCTACTTTACAGGTACGTCGTCAGTTTAAAGATATGGTTCTGACTTATAAGATATTGAATGGATATGTCAATATCCATCCTGATACATTTTTTACTCTAGCACCTGCACTTCATGGTACCCGTGGTCATGCTTGGAAACTCCAGTTACCTAGAGTTAATCTGACCCTTTGTCAACACTTTTTCAGTTTTCGTGTCATAGCTGATTGGAACTCTCTCCCCTATGATGTTGTGGTGGCACCTACTGTTGCTATGTTTAAACGGCGCCTACGTAGCCTATGGCATTTATAATGGGACATCTCTCTCTTTGTGTTGTTATTATTTTTGTTTTCCTTCTTTGCCTATGCTAAATAATAATAACAATAATTTACAGGAAACCTAATGTATTATATATCATTCGATAGCCCGTTCCATTCTGCGTCTAACGATATATAAAACATAACTATAGCATGCACCTGTCAAAAATTATCGATTTTTTTTATTTTTGATTTTTCCATTGAAAACGTCATTTTTGGCCCGTTTTATTCGCTGTAACTCAGCAAATACTCAACCAAATCTGACAAATTTTGCATCAATAGACGCGCTGTGACCTCGCGCAGTCTGTGAAAGTAATAAAATTTCAAAATTTGATACTAAATTTTTCAATATTTGTCAGGTTTACAGTCATTTTTCAGGAATATTAGTTCAAGATTAGTTAAAATAATTAGTACCACATTAAAGTTCAGTTCTTTAGCTTCATTTGATACTAAAAACATGTGCTTTTGATTGGTTTGAGCAAAGTTATGCAAAAAATAAATCGGTATTCACAGAATATGTGTGCGCCCACAAAAATTTATACACGCATGTCGCATATCAGCGTGTAGAATGTTTGAACGCATGCACATGACATGCTCATCAAGCACTAATTTTTGACAAGTAATGAAAACAGCTATATCTTTTTGCTGCATAACTTTGTTCAATCCAATCAAAAGACATGTTTTTAGTATCAAATGAAAGCTAAAGAACTGAACTTTAATGTGGTACTAATTATTTTAACTAATATTGAACTAATATTCCTGAAAAATGACTGTAAACCTGACAAATATTGAAAAATTTAGTATCAAATTTTGAAATTTTATTACTTTCACAGACTGCGCGAGGTTACAGCGCGTCTATTGATGCAAAATTTGTCAGATTTGGTTGAGTATTTGCTGAGTTACAGCGAATAAAACGGGCCAAAAATGACTTTTTCAATGGAAAAATCAAAAATAAAAAAATCAATAATTTTTGACAGGTGCATGCTATAGTGGTGTTCTATATATCGTTAGACGCAGAATGGAATGGGCTATCGAATGATATATAATACATTAGGTTTCCTGTAAATAGGCGGAAAAAATCGATTTTATTTGAATTAAAAGTTTTGACTCAAAATTTTTTCAAATATTTCGAATTCGTCAAATTCTCCATCAAAAATGCTTTCGAATGATATATACATTATGGGGGTTACCTCAAACGACTGAGCTGCTATGAAGCAATGAAGTTCCGTACATACATTTTTTGGTCAGACTATAGTTTATTATGTTTGAAGACTGAACCAAATGAAACTGTAAGCCACTGATTTTGTCATATTATTGTCGGTGAATGGCAGTTTTGTAAATGCAAATGTTGTGCAAAAAATTTTTTTGCAGTGTAAACTTTACACTATTACACGAAACTTGTTCTCATAATGTTACATAGACTGTACATATACAGAATATATACATATACATACATATATACATATACATACATATACATGTAGAACGTGGTTTTTTTACAGTTTTTCCTTTTGCTGGGGCATAATTTAAAAAACCAAGCCACACTTTTCTACTACTAATGCCCACGTAAATTACTTAAAACTCAAAACACCACAAGGTTTCATGACACTAATTCAACATTCAATTAAAAATTAATAAAATGAAGAAAATTTGTCTAAATTCGTCTTGAGTTTAAGGGGGTAGTGTCGCGAAAGCACATGAGCCTATGAGCACGTTTTGCTCATAGGCTGTGAAAATAGAACTTTTTGTTTTGAAGTAGTACATTCAATGAGAAGCTAGTCCAACGCTGTATGGTATCAAATAATTCCTGCCAGACATCACACTATCAATATTGACAAATATCTATTGAGCTCTCCTTCCTGCAAGGCTCATCACGTGTGAGTGTGCGTGTGCGTTTTCAAAAATACTCAAATTTAACCTTAGATTAGGATTTAGGCTTAGGCTCAGGCTTAGTCCCAGTGCACAGGAAAATTATTTCCAGAAAAAAACTAGATCGTAAAAAATTATCTGGTTTTTTTCTGGTTTTTTTCTAACTTTTTTCTAGTTAGAAAAAAACCAGAAAAAATTATCTAGTTTTTTTCTAACTTTTTTCTGGTTTTTTTCTAGTTTTTTTCTAACTTACGATCTAGTCTTCTTCTGGTTTTTTTCTGACTTTGTCAAAATACGATCTAGTTTTTTTCTGGTTTTTTTCTGGTTTTTTTCTAACTTTTTTCAGATTTGCCCCAAATCGGTTTTTAATGTTTTTGTAGTACTTTTACGCCCTTTTTGTCATTTGTTTTAGTCTTTTGTGTCTGTAATTCCCTTTGTAATGCATTGTTTTAGCTCATTTTTTCTGTATTTTCCGGTGTTTTTGGTGGGTTTAAATTGGTTTTTCCACCTTTTTTTTAGTTTTTTACTATTCTTTTCTGATTGTTTGCTGATGCGATGTGAGTATTTTTAGATTTTCAAACTTTCGCAAAATACGATCTAGTTTTTTTGTAGCTTTTTTCTGGTTTTTTTTTCTGATTTTTTTGAAATATCTGAAATTTATCTGAAAAGCCTGTAACTTTTTTTTCAGATAAAATTCAGAGTTTCTGAATTCTGGGTGAAATTCTCTGAATTTCCTCTGAATTTATATATCTGAAATTTTCTGAAATTTCTCTGAAAGTCTGTAAAATGTCTCTGAATGGAAAGGGTAAAAAACATCTGAAAAATCCGTAACAGCTAAAATTTTACAGAAAATTAAGATTTCCTGGTCTTCCTGTGCTTTTGCGGGGAAAAACCCTAGTGCTTCCTCTGGTCGAATCTTTAAACATAGGCCCTTTTTGAGTATGTAGGTCAGGTCGAGAGCGCATCTGAAACTTACTTACCTCACCAATTTTTGTGCAGTTCTGAGTCTTGTAGCATTCTTAATCAAATATCAAAATTTTGCATGTGAAAAATTGCAAAGTGACAAAATTTTCCACATACTTGACTTGTCATAACTTTTCACAAAAAACATTTTGGCCAACGCCGTTTGCATTTTTCAAACAAGTTACCTTTCCTCTATACTTCTATAGCTCAAGAACAGTGAAAAACGTTGTGGTTTACCTGTGACTGTCCAAAGTTTGTGCGGGGAAAAAACCATATTGCGGGGAAAAAAACCATATTGCGGGAAAAAACCCTAATTTGGTTGACGACAATTTTGGCTAAAAAAATTTGGCCGTAAAACGTCGTTTTGGCCTATACCCCGACACGCCTTACGAAACCTGTTTCAGTGTTTTGGTGATGTTTCAACAAAATTTGGCATTTTTTGAAATATTCAGGCTTTAGCTGCTGTGTACCACTTAAATACAGGAATGGTAGACGCGGACGGTGTTTGTCCACCGTTTATAACGTAATACGCACAAAAATGTATTGTTAATGCATTTAACTATACATATATACTAAGAAAATGCATATTTGGGCTGAAGTCATTCAGTCGTCTTGTATATGTATATATACCACAAAATTTTAACCGTTTTTGTAACTTAATAAAAGTGAACAACCAAAATTATTATCAGCTTTGCAACTTATTCATTTGTCTGTATATGTACATATGTATACGTGTATTTATGCTGCTGAGTTTGTAATTTTTATTCCCTTTGACTGTATACAGTAAGACCATTCAACTAGAAAAATCCAGAAAAAAGTTGAAAACTAGAAAAAAACCAGAAAAAAGTTAGAAAATAACTAGAAAAATATCAGAAAAAAGTTAGAAAATAACTAGAAAAAAACCGGAAAAAAGTTAGAAAATAACTAGAAAAAAACAGAAAAAAATTAGACAATAACTAGAAAAATACCAGAAAAAAGAATTAGAAAAATTAGAAAATAACTAGAACAATACCAGAATACATTGCACTGCGCATCCTAAACTATGTACCACCTACTTTCTTAAACTATCCTAACTACGTATATACATTTACAAAAAAGTGCTGCAGGATGTTAAGCATCCCGCTGCAGCGAGCCATTCGGCCCCAATTACGCTTTGATCTGAGCTGAGCACATCTCCAACACACAGGTCCAAGAAGCGATAAACAGTGTTATCCAGGGTCTCTTATTTATAGTCCTGGTGAAACATTACGGTGCCGAGGCTGAAAAAGTTACACCAAAACACTCTACATCGATTATTGATTTTCATGGATATACGCAGACAAAAATCAGCAGCCAACTCCCAGGCTGAAAACACACACAAAACATACAGGCTATGCAGCCTGCTCAGCAGCGTTTAACGCTGCGAACAGTTAGTTTCAAAACAACAGTTCCTTCTCTAGAAGGAACAAAAACTAAACATGAGAACGTCACATCATACAGTGTATTATACAAGAAAATTCAGCATAATGTACTTTTGTAGACATGCATAGGCTTTGATGAAAGATAATAACAAGGACTAGTCAGCCATAGAGATGCAGGGGTCTGGATACGGTTGCCCTCAGAAAAAAATTCGAAAACTTTTGGATTTTTAGGCAAAATTTGGTCGGAACCGGAACCGGTTCACTAGAAAAGAACTAGAAAAAAACCAGAAAAAAGTTAGAAAATAACTAGATAAAAGCCAGAAAAAATCTGGAAAAAACTAGCATATACATACTAGAAACAGTGCATAAAACAACTAGACACCCTCAAAAAACAACTAGAATTCAGTTTCAGAAAACGTATATAAAGAGCATTAACGTGGCTGAACAATAAAGAAAATCATCAAGGAACACTGAGAATGTCCAAGAAAGGGTTGGTGAAAAATCAGAAAAAAAAACCAGAAAAAAAACTAGAAAAAAACCAGAAAAAAGCCAGAAAAAACGTAGAAAACAGCTGGAAAAAACTAGAAAAAAACCAGAAAAAAGTTAGAAAAAAACCAGAAAAAAGCTAGAAAACATTCTCTATAGGGTCAGAAAAAAACCAGAAAAAAAGTAGAAAAAAACTAGATCGTGACACTGGCAGTTAGAAAAAAACCAGAAAAAAGTCAGAAAAAAGTTAGACAAAGTTAGAAAAAAAAACAGAAAAAAACCAGAAAAAAACCAGATATTCGTCAGGAAGAATTAGAAAAAAACTAGAAAAAAACCAGAAAAAACTAGATAATTTTTTCTAGTTTTTTTCTGGTTTTTTTCTAGAAATAATTTTCCTGTGAGGGGGCGCTCCGGGAATCGATTTGGGCCGTATTTTTTGGGCCCAACAGCCAAAATGACCTATCATTCTTGAAGGAAAGTTGCCTAAAATACTATTTCTGGGGCCGTATTCTCAAAATTACCTGCAGGTAAAGTTAGGCTAACTTTACCCACAGGTAAAGTGAAGGTAAAGTCGTATTTTCAAACAATGCTTAAAGCCAATGTGATAGCTAAAGTTACCCTTAAGATTCGGTCCTGAAAAGTGCTTTATCTTGTTTCGCAGCTAAATTTAATGTATTGTGCAAATTTTTAACCTCAACCGTCGACGTTAACATCGTTTTCAATTTTAACTTTACCTTTACCCAAGAATTAACTTTACCTTCACCTTACCTGTGGGTAAAGTTAGCCTAACTTTACCTGCAGGTAATTTTGAGAATACGGCCCCTGATGTTTTGACGTGCATATCTCCATAGCAAAAAATTTGGAAAAAATTGGACAATTTACTGATTTTATTCGACTTTTACACAAATTCAGCAAGTAAGCCTTCAGCAAGTAAGCCAGTGCATCAACTATTTTTGAGGTTTTCCAACCAGTCGATACGTAGATTTTAATAGTTGTAAAGAAAAATTAAAACTATTTTATTGCGTTCTGCGCAAAAAAATCGCACAAGAAACCATTTTCAGAAGCAGCAGACTCGAATACAAAACAAATTAAACCAAACAAAACCTGTGTGAACCACACAACCTGTGTGCATACAAAACCAATTTTTCGGCATTCGATTATAAAATGCTGGTTAGATATTTTTCTACAAAATTTTGCACAATTATAGCCGTAGGCTGTGCGCAGTTGAACAATTTTTTAGTTTTTTAAAATATAGCATAGAATTTTTTTTATTTGAATTTTATTGCCAAGAGTTCTACTTCGAAAATACCTAATGACATTTTTTATCCAAACCTGACATAAATGTTAAAAACCAAAATAATGTTCAACTAGAGATGCACATAGGCTACATTTTGGTATATAGAGTGTGACTATACGTAAAGCATAAGCAGAGTTATCGTTTGCCGAAAATTCACTCACGTTTGGTGTTCTGGGAGTCACGTGACATGATCACGTGATTTGAGATTTTGCCTCCAGTGTTCTTTTGTGCCATACTACATATATGTATAGTAAAGTTTCCTTTGCCAACTTTTTTGCCAATTTTCGATGTAACCCCCGATTCCCGGAGACCAATAAAAAAAAAGCAATAAAACTACACAAAAAAACACCACCACCACCACATAACACAAACAAAACAAACCCACAAAAACCAAAAAACCAACCCCACAACAACACACCAACACATCTTACTCAAAAACCCCCTAAACCAAAACAACCCCACACACCATACAAATCCACAACAAACTACAAAAAAAACTTTCTACAATAAAAAATCCAAAAAAAAACACCTAAAACACCACATACTACAATTACTATTCAACTTACTCCAAATTTTCCAAAATTCATCTTATCAAACTTATTTTCAAAATAAAAAAATCATCATACACAACCACAAATATATATAAAATTCAAATCAATATCAAACTACACAACAAACAAATTAAACAATTCCCCCATTTTAACCATCACCATAAACACAAAATTTCAATAATCTAAAAATAAAAATTTCAAATCTTATTTTTTATATATAAATCAAAACAAAACATTATTTTTACTATATTTCATTTATATATCACAAATCATAAATCCATTTTCTAATATTCACTTTTATTATATTTTTCCATTTTTTATATTTTTTTCTTTAATTTCAAAAACTCATTAAAACTCAAAACAATTTTTAATTTTCAACATTCCATAAATTATCTCATTAATAAACCAACAAAAAAAAAAAAACCTTTATTATATAAACATAACTTAAACCACAATTATTAAACTACCTTTAAAACACCCACATTTTCCCCTTAAGGTGGTAGTAACGAATGTGCAGTGTTTTTCAACAGGTAGTATTCAATAATTAATTAACTTTAGAGCACACTTTTTATACTGTTAGAAAGCACTATTTTTCTTCTACATTTATATAAAGTTTTATTGTTCAACTGCAAAGATGATTTGTATGGCACGTGCTCAAAATAGACCAATTTGGCTTTTTTGAGCACTTTCAAATCTGGCTGGCCACTTTTTAACTAGTTTAAACAACAAAAACATGCCAAGAAAGGCACAATTATTTAAAAATAAATTATCTAGACCCAAAATGCACGATTTTATGATTCGTCATTTATTAACCGAAATATGAGCTTTCTAAGTCAAAAGTGTCTATTCACACTCAACTTTCGGGCTCTATATCTGCGCAAAAATATAAGCAAATTAAAAAATTTTCATTTTGGGTTCTAAAAATTTTGCGAAAGTTTATTTCGTGTTCATTTTTGTGTTTATGCCCTGCGCATGCGCTTAGAAAAGTGGCCAAAACTGTTAAATTTCCATTCTCCTGTTGTGTAGTTTGGCTTGTTTGCTTGGCTTGCTCCTAAAATTTTCACATATCCCGCTAACTTCATTTGCCATTTTGTGTAAATGAATCAATTTTTTACAGACTTTATTATTAAAATTTGCAGTTTGAATCATATCTAAATTTTTTCAAAAATTTAAAAACCACTGCACATTCGTTAGTACCACCTTAAATGTAAAAACATGTTTTTATAGGTTTTCGGCATGCGCTTAGTTCTTTTCATTTTCCAAGCAAAAAAACGTGGATTTATTGCTTTTCTAAAAAAATTAAATCAAAATCTAGGGAGTGTAGTTTGCTTATTATTTATCGCCCACGAGGGGATAATGATGCTATTACTAGATCCAGTGTTTTTTTTCTAAAATTTTGCGTCGTCTATGATATGCCAAAACATTTTTGCGTCATTTTTGAAAAAGTGCGCAGGGCGGTTATAATGTTATATATCTAAGCGCGTGTTTTAGGTGAAAATCACTTTATTATGGCACTGGCTGTCCTCAATTACGACTTTGGGGTTTAAAAAATTTTTTTAAAATTTTCATTTCTACATTTAAAAAAATTTCGGGGGAATGGCTTTTTGATTTTTTGTAATGGGTTAAATGCACTATTTTCAATATTAACATAAAAATATGAATCAGAAATGGAAGACCACGTTGCCAGAAGTTGCAGGGGTCTGGGGGCGGCATCTACCCTTCCCTGGGTACGCCATTGCCTTGCCATTTAAGAGTGTGTGAAAGCTGAGCTTAACTTATAATTTTTGTTTCTTAGAGTCTGGGAGTTAGGATAGTTTAAGAAAGTAGGTGGTACATAGTTTAGGATGCGCAGTGCAATGTATTCTGGTATTTTTCTAGTTATTTTCTAATTTTTCTAATTCTTTTTTCTGGTATTTTTCTAGTTATTGTCTAATTTTTTTCTGTTTTTTTTCTAGTTATTTTCTAACTTTTTCCGGTTTTTTTCTAGTTATTTTCTAACTTTTTTCTGATATTTTTCTAGTTATTTTCTAACTTTTTTCTGGTTTTCTTCTGGTTTTCAACTTTTTTCTGGGATTTTTCTAGTTGAATGGTCTTACTGTATACAGTCAAAGGGAATAAAAATTACAAACTCAGCAGCATAAATACACGTATACATATGATAATATACAGACAAATGAATAAGTTGCAAAGCTGATAATAATTTTGGTTGTTCACTTTTTATTAAGTTACAAAAACGGGTTAAAATTTTGTGGTATATATACATATACAAGACGACTGAATGACTTCAGCCCAAATATGCATTTTCTTAGTATATATGTATAGTTAAATGCATTAACAATACATTTTTTTGTGCGTATTACGTTATAAACGGTGGACAAACACCGTCCGCGTCTACCATTCCTGTATTTAAGTGGTACACAGCAGCTAAAGCCTGAATATTTCAAAAAATGCCAAATTTTGTTGAAACATCACCAAAACACTGAAACAGGTTTCGTAAGGCGTGTCGGGGTATAGGCCAAAACGACGTTTTACGGCCAACTTTTTTTAGCCAAAATTGTCGTCAACCAAATTAGGGTTTTTTCCCGCAATATGGTTTTTTTCCCCGCAATATGGTTTTTTCCCCGCACAAACTTTGGACAGTCACAGGTAAACCACAACCTTTTTTCACTTCTTTTGAGATAGAAGTATAGAGGAAAGGTAACTTGTTTGAAAAATGCAAACGGCGTTGGCCAAAATGTTTTTTGTGAAAAGTTATGACAAGTCAAGTATGTGGAAAATTTTGTCACTTTGCAATTTTTCACATGCAAAATTTTGATATTTGATTAAGAATGCTACAAGACTCAGAACTGCACAAAAATTGGTGAGGTAAGTAAGTTTCAGATGCGCTCTCTACCTGACCTACATACCCTCAAAAAGGGCCTATGTTTAAAGATTCGACCAGAGGAAGCACTAGGGCTTTTCCCCGCAAAAGCACAGGAAGACCAGGAAATCTTAATTTTCTGTAAAATTTTAGCTGTTACGGATTTTTCAGATGTTTTTTACCCTTTCCATTCAGAGACATTTTACAGACTTTCAGAGAAATTTCAGAAAATTTCAGATATATAAATTCAGAGGAAATTAGAAAATTTCACCCAGAATTCAGAAACTCTGAATTTTATCTGAAAAAAAAGTTACAGGCTTTTCAGATAAATTTCAGATATTTCAAAAAAATCAGAAAAAAAAACCAGAAAAAAGCTACAAAAAAACTAGATAAAAGCCAGGAAAAAAAATCTGGAAAAAACTAGCATATACATACTAGAAACAGTGCATAAAACAACTAGACACCCTCAAAAAACAACTAGAATTCAGTTTCAGAAAACGTATATAAAGAGCATTAACGTGGCTGAACAATAAAGAAAATCATCAAGGAACACTGAGAATGTCCAAGAAAGGGTTGGTGAAAAATCAGAAAAAAAAACCAGAAAAAAAACTAGAAAAAAACCAGAAAAAAGCCAGAAAAAACGTAGAAAACAGCTGGAAAAAACTAGAAAAAAACCAGAAAAAAGTTAGAAAAAAACCAGAAAAAAGCTAGAAAACATTCTCTATAGGGTCAGAAAAAAACCAGAAAAAAAGTAGAAAAAAACTAGATCGTGAGACTGGCAGTTAGAAAAAAACCAGAAAAAAGTCAGAAAAAAGTTAGAAAAAATTAGAAAAAAACCAGAAAAAAACCAGAAGAAAACCAGATATTCGTCAGGAAGAATTAGAAAAAAACTAGAAAAAAACCAGAAAAAAACTAGATAATTTTTTCTAGTTTTTTTTCTGGTTTTTTTCTAGTTTTTTTCTAGAAATAATTTTTCTGTGAGGGGGCGCTCCGGGAATCAAGGATTTGGGCCGTATTTTTTAAAAACAACCAAAATGACCTATCATTCTTGAAGAAAAGTTGCCTAAAATACTATTTCTGGGGCCGTATTCTCAAAATTACCTGCAGGTAAAGTTAGGCTAACTTTACCCACAGGTAAAGTGAAGGTAAAGTCGTATTTTCAAACAATGCTTAAAGCCAATGTGATAGCTAAAGTTACCCTTAAGATTCGGTCCTGAAAAGTGCTTTATCTTGTTTCGCAGCTAAATTTAATGTATTGTGCAAATTTTTAACCTCAACCGTCGACGTTAACATCGTTTTCAATTTTAACTTTACCTTTACCCACAGAATTAACTTTACCTTCACCTTACCTGTGGGTAAAGTTAGCCTAACTTTACCTGCAGGTAATTTTGAGAATACGGCCCCTGATGTTTTGACGTGCATATCTCCATAGCAAAAAATTTGGAAAAAATTGGACAATTTACTGATTTTATTCGACTTTTACACAAATTCAGCAAGTAAGCCTTCAGCAAGTAAGCCAGTGCATCAACTATTTTTGAGGTTTTCCAACCAGTCGATACGTAGATTTTAATAGTTGTAAAGAAAAATTAAAACTATTTTATTGCGTTCTGCGCAAAAAAATCGCACAAGAAACCATTTTCAGAAGCAGCAGACTCGAATACAAAACAAATTAAACCAAACAAAACCTGTGTGAACCACACAACCTGTGTGCATACAAAACCAATTTTTCGGCATTCGATTATAAAATGCTGGTTAGATATTTTTCTACAAAATTTTGCACAATTATAGCCGTAGGCTGTGCGCAGTTGAACAATTTTTTAGTTTTTTAAAATAAAGCCTAGAAATTTTTTTATATGAATTTTATTGCCAAGAGTTCGAAAATACATAATGACATTTTTTATCCAAACCCGACATAAATGTTAAAAACCAAAATAATGTTCAACTAGAGATGCACATAGGCTACATTTTGGTATATAGAGTGTGACTATACGTAAAGCATAAGCAGAGTTATCGTTTGCCGAAAATTCACTCACGTTTGGTGTTCTGGGAGTCACGTGACATGATCACGTGATTTGAGATTTTGCCTCCAGTGTTCTTTTGTGCCATACTACATATATGTATAGTAAAGTTTTGCCAACTTTTTTGCCAATTTTCGATGTAACCCCCGATTCCCGGAACGCCCCCTTAAGGTGGTAGTAACGAATGTGCAGTGTTTTTCAACAGGCTAGTACTCAATAATTAATTAACTTTAGAGCACACTTTTTATACTGTTAGAAAGCACTATTTTTCTTCTACATTTATATAAAGTCTTATTGTTCAACTGCAAAGATGATTTGTATGGCACGTGCTCAAAATAGACCAATTTGGCTTTTTTGAGCACTTTCAAATCTGGCTGGCCACTTTTTGACGAGTTTAAACAACAAAAACATGCCAAGAAAGGCACAATTATTTAAAAATAAATTATCTAGACCCAAAATGCACGATTTTATGATTCGTCAATTATTAACCGAAATATGAGCTTTCGAAGTCAAAAGTGTCTATTCACACTCAACTTTCGGGCTCTATATCTGCGCAAAAATATAAGCAAATTAAAAAATTTTCATTTTGGGTCTAGAAATTTTGCGAAAGTTTATTCGTGTTCATTTTTGTGTTTATGCCCTGCGCATGCGCTTAGAAAAGTGGCCAAAACTGTTAAATTTCCATTCTCCTGTTGTGTAGTTTGGCTTGTTGGCTTGGCTTGCTCCTAAAAAATTTTCACACGATCCCGCTAACTTCATTTGCCATTTTGTGTAAATGAATCAATTTTTTACAGACTTTATTATTAAAAATTGCAGTTTGAATCAACTAAATTTTTTCAAAAATTTAAAAACCACTGCACATTCGTTAGTACCACCTTAATGTAAAAACACGTTTTTATAGGTTTTCGGACGCGCTGAGTTCATTTCATTTTCCAAGCAAAAAAACGTGGATTTATTGCTTTTCGAAAAAAATCAAATCAAAATCAAGGGAGTGTAGCTTTGCTTATTATTTATCGCCCACCAGGGGATAATGATGCAATTACTAGATCCAGTGTTTTTTTCGTCAAAAATTTTGCGTCGTCTGACGCACATGCCCAAACATTTTTGCGTCATTTTGAAAAAAAGTGCGCAGGGCGGTTATAATGTTATATATCTAAGCGCGTGTTTTAGGTGAAAATCACTTTATTATGGCACTGGCCGTCCTCAATTACGACTTCGGGGTTTAAAAAATTTTCTGATCAAATTTTCATTTCTACCTTTAAGCAGTGGCGTACTTCGAAAAGAATTTCAGGGGGAATGGCTTTTTGATTTTTTGTTATGGGTTAAAATGCACTATTTTCAATATTAACATAAAAATATGAATCGAAAATGGAAGACCACGTTGCCAGAAGTTGCAGGGGTCTGGGGGCGGCATCTACCCTTCCCTGGGTACGCCATTGCCTTGCCATTTAAGAGTGTGCGAAAGCTGAGCTTAACTTATAAATTCTGGTTTCTGAGAGTCGGGGAGTTAGACTTTAAATAACTATGGACCTGGCCGTGGCGTCTCAGCATCTAGAATTTTTTGTTTTATTCGATACGCTTCACAGTGCGGTATCGAATAGGGTAATAATAATAATGTCGGTATTTTGTAATAGTAGTAGTAATAATGTCGGTATTTTGCTGATCACGTCAATGTCGGTATCTTGTTGAGAAGCTAAGCAGAGTTTTGAATTTTAGCAGCCTGAAAAAGACTACAAGGATGCAGGTTTGCTTGAAAACGTACAAAACGGAAACTGCAGTAGTTGCAGAGGTCTGGTGGCCAAGTATCTGGTGTTTTGGGACTTAACTCAGTTCCCCAGGAGACGGCATCATTACGCCAAATTAGGTTGGCAGGTACTGAATTATTAACACTGTAAACACGCAGCTAATTTCAGCAGATATGTAATAGAATTCTTTCATTCCAAACTTTGATACTAGCGCGGCAATCATCTAAATACCTATTGGCATTAATTGATGCTTTTAAGAAACTTGCTGTTGCTGGGTGTGGCATGCTTCGACACGATTTTTTCTAATCGTATATAATCTTAATCATAACTATTCATAATAGGTTGTTAAGTGTCATTGAAACCAGTTGTAGCTGTATACAGATCAAGCTTGAAACGTTAGACACATCAGAAATTTTACAAATTTGATGGTTTTGACGCAATTTTGGAAAATTTTTCAAATTTTTTCGCGACGAAAATGCTTTTTTCGGCACTTTTTGGCCAAATCAGCTATGACAGCTTTCAACCTCAGTCGAAAAAAAGTGCGTCACGGGACGCACATGGCCGAACAAAAGTGCGAAATTTCAGAAAAAAAGTGCGGCGTTTTTGGACGCAAAAAAACACTGACTAGATCCTTGCAAGATATAAACATTGTTTCTTGTGCTTTTGACAATGTTATTATTGTAGGGGATTTCAACATGCCCGAAGTCAACTGGGAATGTTGGTTTTCCAAGTGTGCTCGTACTCAGGATTTCTTGTTAGAGTTAGCTGCTTTAGATTTTGAACAGTATATATGTAGGCAGGGAATTTCAACTTTATACTAAATTTGCCTTGCGCTCAGCCTTGGCCGGAGAATTAGACTTAGAAACTTTTCTGTCAACAAGCACCAAACCGGCTGTACTAAAACAACTATAACTTCCTTAATAGTAAATTTTTTCGCGAGATTTTGCTATTTTTTGAAATCAACACACTCAGACAAAGCGTTTCCAGTTATTTTCAATTTTTCACTTTTTTACATTGAAAATGTGTTTTGGAGCCCTTTTTGAATAATTTTTTGTTCGTCACTTTCCGGCCACCGTTCGTCACTTTTCGCGAACGACGAAGCTCGTCGTACGCCGACGAACAGGGAACTTTTTTTGCACAGTACTGTAGAAACTTGAAAGTCAAAATTGAAATTTTGTCCGAACTTTAACCTTCGATTTCTCAGCCCACAGACGTGCTAGAAACTCCGCGATACCTGGAAACGCTTTGTCTGAGTGTGTACATTTCAAAAGTAGCCAAATCTCGCGAAAAATTTACTATTAAGGAAGTTGCAGTTGTTTTAGTACAGCCAGTTTGGTGCTTGTTGACAAAAAAGTTTGTAATTTTCCGGCCAAGGCTGAGCGCAAGGCAAATTTAGTTTAAAGTTGAAATTTCCTGCCTACTATGCCCCGGATTCCGGACTCAGACGTCTTAGTCTAAAAATGTCACCTAAGTTTTCACGCACCGAAATTGTAAAATCGTTTTATACTTATCGTGTCATTAGTCTTTGGAATTCATTATCAAATGAAGTAGTCATGGCGCGTTCTCTAACTGAGTTTTTGCGACTGTTAGATTTAATCGATTTTAAACCATTGTTACGGGGGCGTTGGAGTTAGCTGACTGTGGGTCGTTCCCGCTCCCTCTCCTACGCTTTGTTACACAATTTCACCACATCTAATGTACTAACCGTATTCTTTTTGAATGTTTATTATTCTCTATAATTTTCTATAGATTAATTTTTACTTCATTACTTATGTTTGTGGCGAATGCCAATTTCTGTTATTTTGATTTATAATGTTTTTGTTTCTGCGTGAAGTAAACCATTTCTTCTTCTTTTATATATATAAAATTACATTATAAAAACTATAAGAAAAGATAAAAATGGTATATAAACAATTACATATGTTGCATATGCTGTTATTTCATGCCAAATAGCATGATTATCAGACATATTCCAAAGTTTTAATTTATCTGAACATCTATTAGCAAATTTACCAAAATAAAGTTTCAATTTATAGCCAGTCGGGAAAAAACCCACTTAGGAAACCTTTGGTCATATCCCAAGTAATACACAAAATTAAAAGTTTCTTTTTTTCTTATCAAGCCTTACCCTAAGCCGTTAAATGCAGCATAAAACGTTTTGGTATCATTTACATCATGGCAGACATTTTGACCTACTAAAGTCGTGGGAGAAAACCCAATTCGGGAAAAATAACCCACGTCAGGAAAAAACCCAATTTCATCGAGAAATATTTTTTTTCTCAACAATTTGCTGTAAGCTCCCCAAAATGATGATGTAATTAGATGTTTTAATCAAGAAGCAATTTTAACGCCTTATTATGACACAGTGATGGATTTTTAGTGCCTTCTATCCACAGTACCTCTTTTAGTGCCTACTATCCAAAGTACCCCTTTTTAGTGCCTACTATCCACAGTACCCCTTTTACTGCCTACTATCCACAGTACCCCTTGACTCAGTATATATATACAAGGTGCAGGTTCGGCGGGGTGGGGGGGAAATTCAAACTCACATTTTTTCAATGTAAAAACACGTTTTTATAGGTTTTCGGACGCGCTGAGTTCAGTTTTAACCCTTTCCAAGCAAAAAACGCAGATTTATTGCTTTTCGGAAAAAATCAAATTTCGTCGAAAATCATCATTTTTCGACATTCTGGGGCTAATTTTCAAAAATTTTCACCGATACAGTCGTAATATCGGTCTGAAGTTTGATCATCATAACGTAACTTAACAAAAAAAACAAACAAAACAACAAACGAACAAACAAAATTTTATTAGCACACACGTACAATATACTTAAACATATATAATAATTAATATGTAATATACTTAAACAAACAGGAGAAAAATTTTAATTAATAAAAAAATTATAACATATTAGTATTAACCATCGCAACAGAAAAATAACAATATATAGTGACTTATGAGTGCAGGAGGGCATAGGCGGGGATCCGCCATCATGTGCCCTCACAGGTATACACCAAAATTTAACTCTAATGGGAAATCTAAACAGAGTCAATTCCAGGGCAATTGGAAACAGTAACGTTATACTCACAGCGATGTAGGTTAAGTATATATATCTGTTGTTAAATAAGAGAGAATGACTATGACTATAGTATGAGCACCAACAGCATCAGATGGTAAAGCGTTCCAAATGCTAACGACTCTAACACTAAAGAAATACTTATGGTTATTATTTATAGCAATGGGTGTTGCTAGTTTTAAATAGTGTCACCTAGTATCACTCGCTGAGAAGCAAAAAAGTCTGAAAAGTTAAGATCAATTTTGTTGTGGATAACAGAGTATGTAAGACACAGATCAGCAATTATTCTACGTTCCTCCAACGACTTTAGTTTTAGTATTTGCAGCCTAGTAAGATACGGAATACCTCGAAGACCTGGAAGGAACCGGGTAAAAAACTTTTGAACTCGTTCGATTTGGCAATTATATATAAGGTGGGGGTTCCAAACCTGGGATGCATATTCTAATTTCGAGCTAACATACATACGTACAGTAAAGCTTAACTAGCAGTGTAGTGTCAGTAGTTCTAAAATTACGTATAAGCTGGCCACACGTATAAAAACCCGTATTTTTACAAATTTTAAGGTTTTAAAATTTAAGACAAATTTTAGGTCATTAGACATCCAAACATCAAGATCTTTGACAATTTCAACGTGCTCAATATTAGTTTCAAACATTCACAGATCTACATCACAGATGGGGCGACCAACAACAAGTATATTGCATTTTGGGACAGAAAACTGTAACAAGTTATTGGTGGCCCAATCCGCAACTGCATGTAGATCGTTTTGAATACGATTAACATCTTCGATAGTATGAACAGAAATGTATAACTTAGTGTCATCGACATAAGCTTTGACTGCAGAATTTTTAACTACGTGGACGATGTCATTAATATAAATAAAAAACAAGACGGGTCCTAATACCGAACCTTGAGGGACTCCACTGGTTACAGGCACCCACTCTGAATAACTATTATTAATCACAACCCGCTGCCGTCTACCAGTGAGAAAAGCAGTGATCCATCTGTGCATACGTCCTCGAATTCCACAAGCATAACACTTGTCTAACAATATTTTATGTGAGATAGTATCGAAAGCTTTGGCTATATCCAAATATATATACTGTCACAACAGAATCTTTTCTGTCTAAAACTTTAGTCCAGTCATTCAAACATTCTAATAGTTGTGAGACTGTAGAATTACGTTTTATGCCACCGTGTTGATGTATGCTAATTATATTATTACTAAAGTCTGACCAAAAAATGTGCGTGGCGAAATTCAGAGTTTTACTGAGCCTAAACCATTGTAGATAGACCCTACAATGTATACATTTTCTGAAAACTCTTTTGCAGGAAAATTCAACTAGAATTTAAAACTTTTAGAATTTTTTAAAAAATTTTAAAATTTTAAAAATTTTTAAATTTTAAAATTTAAACATTTTTTTCGACTTTTATGATTCCGTTACATAGGCCTTACCATTGTCAATTAAATATCCTAAAATGAACGCTAACGAAAAATGCTAACAAGTTTTATTCAAATTTTTCATTTTTAGCAGTCCATATGATGAACATAGGGCGCAAAAATTTTAAAATATTAATTTTAAAAAAACCGTCGTCTCGAATTCAAATTTTTTTACTAATTTGAAGTCAGTATTATTGCTGCATTCTCAAAATGTGAAAAAAATTTAAAAATCATAAATTTGAAATTTTGAAATTTTTTTAAAGTTTTTCAAAATTTCAATAATTTTTTTTCAAATTCAATTTTTTTATTTTAGTGTGTTAAGCTTATTGATGCTATTAAAATGAGCTATCTTGCGGATTAATCGGTTCAGTATAACTGTTGACATTCGTAAATTATCGTTTTCCCTATGATTTACACGTAAAATCTGCTGGAATTCCATTTAAAGCCCACTTTTTCAGCTTGTTTCAGTTCCACTTGTTTGAGTCAGCACTTGTGTTAGAAAATATGCTAGCAATGGAGTAATTTTTGCCCATACATGCCAAGTTCATACTTCATGTATATACATATGTAGCCAGTTACAATTGAAGGCGAGGCAAAGTTGCCATGAAATTGTTACGTTTCAGTCGACATTAATGTTATTGTTTAATTTTTAATTTATTTAATTAATTAATCAATCATTAATCATTAATCATCATTATCATTAATCATCATTATCATCATTAATCATTAATCAATATTTTAAAAGTATCACATTTTGTTTTACTCAACATTTTATTTTGCTGTAATTATTCATTTATGTATATGCTGTGTACTTTAATCAGTGTCACTTTCATCGCTACTGTCCACCGCAATAATTAATTCGTTTACTTTCCAGTCTATCAAAGCGTCCCTTTCCCAGTAATTGTCTTCTACTTTTTTTACATGCTCGACAGCTTTCCTCCATTCTGCTGGCGTTATCTCACTTAAAATACTCTGGGTCAACAACAGTACGTCTCTGATCGTGAAAGTTTTGTTTCTTTTTGCAACGCGTTGCTTAACAGTTGCCCAGATTAACTCTATTGGATTGAGCTACAGTGTCCAATAGGCAATCTTAACACTTTTATATCTCATTGCTCATCATCCGCGGCCAGGTCCGTTAAGTATTGTTTGTCTGGAGCATGTTGTTTTGCAAGCTGTTGTTAGCCAAGCTACTATTGCAGCTTTTTTCCAACTCATGTTGGGAACTTTAAAAAACTCGGTAATAGCATTGTGGTACTTTGCATTGTCAACCACAATAACGGTGTTATTTTGCACATTGGGCAATAGAGTATAATTAAACCAATCCAGAAAATGCATTATATTCTTCTCGGTATGATAATCGCCACTTTTTGTCTTCCCGATAAAGACATCGTCTGCCCCGTATACAAATCCATTTTCTCCTCCTGCATGGTTAACAATTATCGGTTGTCCGGCTCCCGAAGGCACCTGCAGTCCTCCTTGAATATCGCATGGCAACAGCATGTCTTTATTTTTAGCTATTTCCATCCAGCATTTTTCGGGTGTGTGGTGAGCGTTTAACCAAGTTTCGTCTTGGTAGATTACATTGTATCCGTCGTTTCGGTAGCGGCGTATTTTACGCAGATAATCATGCCGCATTGCAATAACTCGAGACTGTTCGTATAATATTAGCTTACTGCTTCTTTTTCTGTAAAAAAATCATTTTTTTCAGAATCTTTCGCAAAGTTTCAAGGCTCAATGTCAGGGAAATCATCAGAGTTTGTTTATATATACATTAACTTGGCATGTATGGGCAAAAATTACTCCATTGCTTGCATATTTTCTAACACAAGTGCTGACTCAAACAAGTGGAACTGAAACAAGCTGAAAAAGTGGGCTTTAAATGGAATTCCAGCAGGTTTTACGTGTAAATCATAGGGAAAACGATAATTTAAGAATATCAACAGTTATACTGAACCGATTAATCCGCAAGATAGCTCATTTTAATAGCATCAATAAGCTTAACACACTAAAATAAAAAAAAATTGTATTTGAAAAAAAAATTATTAAAATTTTGAAATATTTTAAAAAAATTTCAAAATTTCAAATTTATGATTTTTAAATTTTTTTCACTTTTTGAGAATGCAGCAATAATACTGACTTCAAATTAGTAAAAAAATTTTAATTCTATACAACGGTTTTTTTTAAATTAATATTTTAAAATTTTTTCGCCCTATGTTCATAATATGGACTGCTAAAAATGAAAAATTTGAATAAAACTTGTTAGCATTTTTTGTTCGTGTTCATTTTAGGATATTTAATTAACAATGGTAAGGCCTATGTAACAGAATCATAAAAGTCGAAAAAAATTTTTAATTTTAAAATTTAAAAATTTTTCAAATTTTAAAATTTTTTAAAAAAATTTAAAATTTTTAAATTCTAGTTGAATTCTCCTGCAGAAGAGCTTTCAGAAAATGTATACATTGTAGGGTCTATCTCCAATGGTTTAGGCTCAGTAAAACTCTGAATTTCGCTACGCACATTTTTTGGTAAGACTTTACAAAGTAAACTATACAAGCTATTTTTGACAATCACTTCTCATTTTACGAGCAACTATAGAGGTAAGACTTATGTATAGGGCAGTAATTACTAACATACTGGTTTTGATCCTTTGCCTTTGTAAATAGGAACTATATTCGCAGATTTCCAATCAATAGGTAAAGTATAAGTATCGAGTGATATATACTTGGAATAGGACCATCAAAACAGGCGCAATACTAAATCAAATAACTTTAAGTTTCTAATAATATATTTAATTTTCCAAAATATTATGCTAATTTTTACCAAAAAATGTTAAATTTTGAAACTATATAATAAGCAAAATATGCATCGTTAAACTGAACTCACATATGAATTGTTATTGTTTTTTGTTGCATAATGGTTTTTTTTGTCTAAAATAAGTTGTATTTACACATCGGCCGCCTGATTTACACAGCAAAAAATAAAAATACACACTGATTTTCGCCAGCCCCATTTTCCCCCAAAAATTAACTAAACGGCCTCTTTTTTGGGTTGTTTTAAAATTCACAAAGTAGCAGGTTGCAGCCTGTAACCTTTATCTGTCTCAAAAAAATTTTTAAAGTCTAATTCTTTAAACCAAAACATAAAAATCTTCAGTTTTTTCTATTTAAAGGGGTAGTGTCCCAGAAGCCGTCGAATTTGCGCGACCATAAAAACTTTTAAGTAAAAGATAGGTCATTATTCTTTATATATTTTGAAAAAATGTTTAAGGACAAGGATCTTTAAAAAGTTTTAGCAAAATTAATCGAACCTCCAGCTCGACGTAAAAATCCACAAAGTGCGGAAAAATGACGTTTTAAAAACCTTCCTGTCACATTCAATAATTTGGCAACAATTTAAAAACTTTTTTGTTAAAAAACATTGCAGAACGGCAAAGTACCGTATTTTCTCGTTCTTGTGCACCCCGAATTTCATGCCCAAATTGCTTGAGTCGTTCTGTAGTAATGGCTGTTGAAACTGCTGTATTTGTCGTAACCTGTAAAGTACTCAACAGCAATAATGATAAATTATAAAAAGTAGGTACTTATTGGAAATCAAAAGAAAAACAAACCTTCACTTTCTTATTGTGGCGAAAAATCCTCAAAAGTCATCATGTACTTCACAAGCTGGCCAATCTGATTCTGGCTTGATTTTTTGAAGTTTTATGTCTGATATGTGATGTCTGGCTCACAAATAGTGATATCATTATAAGTCTGGTTGATATTGGTCGTCTTGCAGTGTCTGGCAGTATTTATTGACGCATCTGGCACTGCGCTCATTATCAGTTAACGCACAATTTCAAAGCAAAAAGTTCTCATTTTTCGGCCTGTCGACAAAATTGCTCTGGCGACACTAC
>JASANF010000391.1:0-34176 GCA_030248245.1 Trissonchulus sp. WLG1_4
GTTAGGATAGGTTAGGTTAGATTAGGTTGTATTAGGTTAGGTTAGGTAATATTAAATTAGGTTATGTCAGCTTAGCCTTAGCTTAGCTCAGATTATTCATTTAGTTTAGATTAGGTAAGTTTCGTTAGATTCAGGTTAATTAGCGTTAATTGGTCCAGTTTAGTAAGGTTCAATTACGTTAGATTGAGGTGAGGTTATGTTAGCTTAGTCGTAGCTTTGGATCAGCTTAGCTTTGTTCGGATTAGGTTAAGTTAGTTTGGGTTAGGTTAGGTAAGGTTCGATTAGGTTAGATTAGCACTAACTTATTCTTGGCAAGATTAGCTTAGGCTAGGTAAATTTCAGGTTAAGTTAGTTTGGGCTAGGTTAGGTTAGGTTAGTTTTCGTTTTCGTTAGTCCAAAGTTTTTATAATTTTTTAGTTCTGTGCTTTAAATTTCTTTAAATAATTAAGTAGTATTGTGTTAAAACTTAGTTTCACAAATAAGCATCAAAATGAAGCGCTTTCATTTAAACTATGTATCTTTCTGGAGAAATCAAAAATTGTTTTTACAATGGTACTATTCGTCAAGCATAAATAATAGTAAATAAGCATAATAAAAAAATATTATCATTTTAAAATTAATTTCTTCAATACTAACCACTATTATCCATTCCACTTCGGCACAACCAAAACGTTAGCGTCAAAAATTAATAGAACAACAATCAAGCGGCAATAAAATAGACATTGTAAATGGTTACACAATAGTGATTATCGAATTAATGGTAGTCATTTAGATATTTTCTGTTTTAATGGCTTTATTTACGTGTAAGTTACTAATATTAGCAAGTCTAAACTTTGTGGCAATTGTAAGCTACCTGCTACAAGGTTATAGTTGTAACGTGTGTACATAATTAAGAAGTTTACGAACGGCACAGAGTTTACAATCACTGTTTAACTGACTTCAGCCATTATTTATCGACAAAGTAAAAGACACAGCTACATAGAACGATGCTTCTCGAACCAAATTATGACAACGGATTGATTCAAGGGCAGTGATGATGACAGAGCATGGACCAAGCACGAATTAAAACTGATGGAACAGTCAGACTGTTAAAACATTGGTTCATTGCTGCGTCTTTGTTGCAAGCTCTGGTAACGCCAAGCTGGAATTTAAAAGAGGTTGTCTTTATTTTGGAAAATACATTTAGAAACATAAAAACTGGCCGTTAGTTTATTAAATTTTTTTGGCATGGCTACCAGTGAAAATTACGATTATTTGAAGTGCAGAACATATATGTTTTTAAAAATTTTTGACTGTTGTCCGTTGTACAACAGTGCGGCGCAAAATTAACATCATATGATTTCGGAATCAGCCTCGCTCACTTCATTTGGCACTCAGTGCCTGCAGTCAACCTATTGACGTCACCGGTCCAATTTACTACCGTTAGTTTTAATTTTCACTATCTGACTTCGGAGTCAGAATCAGTGCTGCGGAATCGGCATCAACTTAGGGCCTTTTTTAAAATGGACTTAACTGGACTTAAACAAGCGGACTTAAGTGGACTTAAACGCATTCCAAAAAGGATTTAAGTGGACTTAATTAAGTCCGCTGCAAGTTTAAGTCCAGTTAAGTGGGACTTAAGTGAACTTAAATTTGCAGCGGACTTGATTAAGTCCACTTAAGGGGGTAATTGCGTTTTTAGGTGTTTTTTTAAACTACCATAACTGCACTTAACCTCAACAAAAAATAGAGCGGTCTTTTTTACATTTTTTAACACCTTCTAGCTTTAAAAAAACTATATTTAGAAGCAGATTATCTTTTGCAATTTTACTGCTGCTATCATTTGAATACACCCCATCAACGGTTTTTTTGACTAATTTTTGCGCCACAGTTATGAAACTCAAGATCAGCCAACAACTACTAAACTTTTTGCAGTTATGCACTGACATAATATCCCCGCCCGTTTTTTTTATATAGTTGATAAGTCGTTTTACGTTGAGAAAATGACATTTTCGTGCAAAAATCACGTAACTTGACTTTTCTCTAAAATTTTCAAAAGCACATAACACCGACTCTACAAACTATTTTTAGAAAAGGAAAAAACGGGTATGGATATTTTCCTAAAGATAATGTGGTTAAAATTTGAAGCCGTAGTCCGTTTTTAGCTTGAGTTCTGTGGGCGCAAAAATTACACTGAAATGTCAAAAAAATTACCCTTAAGTCCAGTATTTTTTGGAATGCAAACTTAATTAAGTCCGACTCAATTAAGTCCGACTTAACTAAGTCCGATTGCATTCCTAAAATAACCTCGGCTATTAAGATTCTGTGTTGCTTACAGTTTTATAACTCTTAACTAGTTTTACCGTTCTGCATGTGTAATACGTCATTCGAAAGCTCAGAAATTGCGCTTTTCAGCCATGTAATTGTTGAAATTTTTTATGCTTTCATTTTTTTTAAAAATACATCCTGCACTAATTTATAAAGTTGAAATAACTATATTTTCCGTTCTAAAACACAATTTGTATTGAGGCTGGTGTATGCTCACAATTAAGAACAGTCTGTGTTAGTAAGGTGTTATGGTTCGTCATTGGCCTCACTAATGATTGATTTAGGCTTGAGAAGTGTTCTAATAATACTGTCCTTAAGCTCCGATTAAATCATGTGTATGTACTGGCACTCATGGAGCTTTTGGAATGTTTTGAAGCAGCGAAAAGGACTGCCCGGTTTCCCTTCGCAAAGTTAAAACCTGCTCAACTTTGTCCCCTATTCTTTAGCAAATCGGCCAATCAAAATTAGTGACATCTTTCACGTGACTGCAAGAATAGCCAATCACACGTTTGCAGGCTTCCTAGCGTAAACTGATGCGAGTTTATGTAATGCTATTAATTTTATCGTACCTTTTGTGTTTCTCAACATTTTTTGTGTGAAAAACATTCCATTTACATTACTTGTAATTGTAACACTGTTAAAATTACAAATAGTTTATAAACCTCTAGTAGGTTGAAATTTTCAAGTCCTGTTAGTCGATCGGTATGAATTTTGCTTTTCAATTTTGCAACCCATGGATCAAATCCCGTATTTTGACATAATTAAAATTTTATTTTTTGCGTTTTTAGCGCTACTAAATCTGTTATCCAAAATTCCAGGATTTAGCCGATTTACAGAATTAGCGCGCCTAAATCCAATAAATCCCAACTATTTTGGATAAGGGTTTTACTAAACCTGCTAAATCTGCTAAATCTACTGAATTGTAAATCGGCTAAATCTGCCAGATCCATTAGTTTTGGATAACACTTTAGACTGTTGTACTGCACAACTTGGCTTTGCGCACTGCGCAGTAGGGTGGCTAATCATTTTCGCTTGTAATTATGGTTATGGTTATGAGCAAGTCGAAACGGTTTTGAACGTTCAATATATATATATATATATATATATATTGAACGTTCAAAACCGTTTCGACTTGCTCATAACCATAACCATAATTACAAGCGAAAATGATTAGCGACCCGACTGCGCAGTGCGCAAAGCCAAGTTGTGCAGTACAACAGTCTAAAAGTGTTATCCAAAACTAATGGATCTGGCAGATTTAGCCGATTTACAATTCAGTAGATTTAGCAGATTTAGCAGGTTTAGTAAAACCCTTATCCAAAATAGTTGGGATTTATTGGATTTAGGCGCGCGCTGAATTCTGTAAATCGGCTAAATCCTGGAATTTTGGATAACAGATTTAGTAGCGCTAAAAACGCAAAAAATAAAATTTTAATTATGTCAAAATACGGGATTTGATCCATGGGTTGCAAAATTGAAAAGCAAAATTCATACCGATCGACTAACAGGACTTGAAAATTTCAACCTACTAGAGGTTTATAAACTATTTGTAATTTTAACAGTGTTACAATTACAAGTAATGTAAATGGAATGTTTTTCACACAAAAAATGTTGAGAAACACAAAAGGTACGATAAAATTAATAGCATTACATAAACTCGCATCAGTTTACGCTAGGAAGCCTGCAAACGTGTGATTGGCTATTCTTGCAGTCACGTGAAAGATGTCACTAATTTTGATTGGCCGATTTGCTTAGAGACAGGGACAAAGTTGAGCAGGTTTTAACTTTGCGAAGGGAAACCGGGGCAGTCCTTTTCGCTGCTTCAAAACATTCCCAAAGCTCCATGAGTGCCAGTACATACACATGATTTAATCGGAGCTTAAGGACAGTATTATTAGAACACTTCTCAAGCCCAAATCAATCATTAGTGAGGCCAATGACGAACCATAACACCTTACTGAACACAGACTGTTCTTAATCGTGAGCATACACCAGCCTCAATACAAATTGTGTTTTAGAACGGGAAAATATAGTTATTTCAACTTTATAAATTAGTGCAGGATGTATTTTTAAAAAAATGAAAGCATAAAAAATTTCAACAATTACATGGCTGAAAAGCGCAATTTCTGAGCTTTCGAATGACGTATTACACATGCAGAACGGTAAAACTAGTTAAGAGTTATAAACTCGTAAGCAACACAGAATCTTAATAGCCGAGGTTATTTTAGGAATGCAATCGGACTTAGTTAAGTCGGACTTAATTGAGTCGGACTTAATTAAGTTTGCATTCCAAAAATACTGGACTTAAGGGGGTAATTTTTTTGACATTTCAGTGTAATTTTTGCGCCCACAGAACTCAAGCTAAAAACGGACTACGGCTTCGAAATTTTAACCACATTATCTTTAGGAAAATATCCATACCCGTTTTTTCCTTTTCTAAAAATAGTTTGTAGAGTCGGTGTTATGTGCTTTTGAAAATTTTAGAGAAAAGTCAAGTTACGTGATTTTTGCTCGAAAATGTCATTTTCTCAACGTAGAAACGACTTATCAACTATATCAAAAAAACGGGTGGGGATATTATGGCAGTGCATAACTGCAAAAAGTTTAGTAGTTGTTGGCTGATCTTGAGTTTCATAACTCTGGCGCAAAAATTAGTCAAAAAACCGCTGATGGGGTTATTCAAATGATAGCAGCAGTAAAATTGCAAAAGATAATCTGCTTTTAAATATAGTTTTTTTAAAGCTAGAAGGTGTTAAAAAATGTAAAAAAGACCGCTCTAGTTTTTGTTGAGGTTAAGTGCAGTTATGGTAGTTTAAAAAAACTCCTAAAAACGCAATTACCCCCTTAAGTGGACTTAATCAAGTCCGCTGCAAATTTAAGTTCACTCAAGTCCGACTTAACTGGACTTAAACTTGCAGCGGACTTAATTAAGTCCACTTAAATCCTTTTTGGAATGCGTTTAAGTCCACTTAAGTCCGCTTGTTTAAGTCCAGTTAAGTCCATTTTAGAAAAAGGCCCTAAGTTGATGCCGATTCCGCAGCACTGATTCTGACTCCGAAGTCAGATAGTGAAAATTAAAACTAACGGTAGTAAATTGGACCGGTGACGTCAATAGGTTGACTGCAGGCACTGAGTGCCAAATGAAGTGAGCGACGCTGATTCCGAAATCATATGATGTTAATTTTGTGCTGCACTGTTGTACAACGGACAACAGTCAAAAATTTTTTAAAACATATATGTTCTGCACTTCAAATAATCGTAATTTTCACTGGTAGCCATGCCAAAAAAATTTAATAAACTAACGGCCAGTTTTTATGTTTCTAAATGTATTTTCCAAAACAAAGACAACCTCTTTTAAATTCCAGCTTGGCGTTACCAGAGCTTGCAACAAAGACGCAGCAATGAACCAATGTTTTAACAGTCTGACTGTTCCATCAGTTTGAATTCGTGCTTGGTCCATGCTCTGTCATCATCACTGCCCTTGAATCAATCCGTTGTCATAATTTGGTTCGAGAAGCATCGTTCTACGTAGCTGTGTCTTTTACTTTGTCGATAAATAATGGCTGAAGTCAGTTAAACAGTGATTGTAAACTCTTGTGCCGTTCGTAAACTTCTTAATTATGTACACACGTTACAACTATAACCTTGTAGCAGGTAGCTTACAATTGCCACAAAGTTTAGACTTGCTAATATCAGCAACTTACACGTAAATAAAGCCATTAAAACAGAAAATATCTAAATGACTACCATTAATTCGATAATCACTATTGTGTAACCATTTACAATGTCTATAACTTTACTTGCCGGCTTGATTGTTGTTCTATTAATTTCTAATGCTAACGTTTTGGTTGTGCCAAAAGTGGGAAACTGCAAAATAAGTGGTTAGTATTGAAGAAATTAATTTTAAAACTGATAATATTTTTTATTATGCTTATTTTACTATTATTTATGCTTGACGAATAGTACCATTGTGAAAACAATTTTTGATTTCTCCAGAAAGATACATAGTTTAAAATTGAAAGCGCTTCATTTTGATGCTTATTTGTGAATGAGTTTAACACAGTTATGCAATTATTTAAAGAAATTTAAAGCACAGAACGAAAAAATTATAAAAACTTTGGACTAACGAAAACGCAAAACTAACCTAACCTAACCTAGCCCAAACTAACTTAACCTAAATTTACCTAGCCTAAGCTAATCTAAGAGAAGCTGAGCTAATCTAACCTAATCTAACCTTACCTAACCTAATCCAAACTAACCTAACCTAATCTGAACAAAGCTAAGCTGATCCAAGCTATGACTAAGCTAACATAACCTAATCTAATCTAACGTAATCTAACCTTACTTAACCTAACCTAATCTAACCTTACCTAACCTAATCTAAACTAACCTTACCTAATCTAAACTAAGCTAAGATAATCTGAGCTAAGCTAAGGCTACGCTAACATAACCTATTCTTATCTAATCTAACCTAACCTAACCTAAACTAACCTAACCTAATCTAACCTAACCTATCCTAACCTAACCTATCCTAACCTAACCTAATGTTTCAGAAAATGGCGGCACCCTAATCCGAATAAAGCCATATGTGGTCGCCGTCAGAAAACATCCAAATTCTACAGTATATCCGGAGAATTTCAAGTCAAAGAATCGATACTACGGTTTCGCTCAGTGTTGCGACCACACACGGCTTGTTCCAAAAACCGACTGTGTATTCTTCATCAGAGCTTCAGGCGACTTCAGATACAAACTTTTCCTACTCGAGGCCAAAAAGTCGTTTTCGCCCTATTTGAGCAAGCTGGTCGGTGGTACCGGCATTATGGGCTGGACCACTGACAAAATACGAACCTGCGAAGCCAAACTAAGAGACCGCGGCCAAGTGATTCAGTAAGTCAGGTTGAGTAGGATTGTTATGAAGTTTGATGCAACTCAATCAGAACTAATTTTTATTTGCATCAAATCAAATCAAATCAATTCATATCACCCGGTGTGTGGTAGGGAAGAATCAGACTAAAACATAAATTTGTTATTGAAAGCCCACACCTAAACAAATCAAATTGATAGTCAATCAATAATTATTGCATTGCTGTGATGAGATTGCATTTACCACAATTTGAGAAAATATAGAATTCATTTCTGTAATACAATTCTATACAATAATATAGTTCATAACTTACAATTCAACACACACGGTATGTGATTTGTGTTTCAGACAACAAATGACTGTAACAGGTCAAGACGGCGAAGGAAAACCCGTGCTCACGCCAGTGAAGGGAAAATACACCACAAAATCCATCGAGTTTGTTCGGGGATACGACCTCAGGCCGGAGCCTGACATCAGGCCATTGTATTTGGTGCCTGGCAATGCTTCGAGGACATTCTACTTGGATTTTGACATAATTCTAGACTATGCACGCTACAACCTAAGTGTTAGTGGCAACCTGTAGCTTGCTTCATACTTGTCCGTAAGCAGACTTATTCAATTGCGCATGAAATACATAGATGTGTCATAATTGTTTGATATATATATATATATATATATATATATATATATATATATATATATATATATATATATATATATATATATATATATATATATATATATATATATATATATATATATATATTTCAGTGGAAAAACGTGGGTATTGCTTTGAGTCCAAAGTATTCTGAGACAAGTGGCACCGTGGGAACGTTTCATCGCATTTCAAGCCAGTGCGATCTTGTAATTTCGTTCGACTACCACTGTGTTGACCTTGTAGAGCTTCAAGAACAAAAACGATTTCAGAAACGTCAAAGGCCAAAACTGAAACGAAAACATCGATACAAGTTAAAAAAACGTCCAAGACATGGCGAAAAGATGAAAAGAAAAATACCTAGACGGAAATTGCATCGTAATCAAAGAAAGATCACAAAGAAGATTTATGAAAATGAGTAATGTTTGGGTATTACCAGAGAAAGAATAAATACGCCATAATATAAGGATTTTTTTGCCGCGAAAAAAAACAAATATTGACCAAGTCACCTCTAAAAACATACACAATTTTAAACACTAGATATTTCTACTGTAACTGTTATTGATGTGCGTTCTTGCAATAATAAAACAATGTGCGACTGTTGTTTTATTGGTATCCATTGTTTTTTAATCACAAAGTAATTCCAAGTTTTATTAACTGATGCCGTTGCAGCATTGCCATCATTTGAAACTATTATTGTCACAATGTCATCTCATCTTTAGCCAGGTTCTTTAGACTAAATTAACTAGATTTACGCCAACAAAGTAATGAAATAAAACAGCCACAATCACTTATCTATTCCTGAAATTTCTCGAATAAAGCCCCTGTTTTTAATACAGCCGCCAACAGAATGGTTACGAAATACTGAAACCACTGCCATGAATAAAACCCCTGCCTTCAATAGAGCCCAAAATTGAACCATCATAAAAGAATAATAGCCCGAGGCTTTATTTGAAAAAATATTTTTTTTATGTCTGAGCGCAGTAGCAACCAGAGCCCAAAGATTTTTTAACATTTGACCATTCTACATTACAAAACGCAATTTTGTTGTAGTCTTGAAGACCGTATCGGGAACTGAATATATTTGCCTTTCGTCAAAATTATAATTGTCACACATTATGTATAGAATTTAATATTCTTTCTAGAATATAATAATTGCAATGAAACTGAAGTTATACTGTGAATATATAGCACTGCTACGTTGCTGAACAACCTGTAGCGTTAAATTTGTATGTCAACCCTACAGTATAGACCGATTATTTTTTATCACTAACAGGCATTACAGGTATTGATATATAGTGTTACACACAAGTGGCACACTTGAACCCCCGGGGCTTTGTTCAGGGCTGAGGTTCCCTTTAAGCCCGGGCTTTATTCGAGGTAA
The DNA here is from genome assembly GCA_030248245.1 of Trissonchulus sp. WLG1_4. NCBI lineage: Eukaryota > Metazoa > Nematoda > Enoplea > Enoplida > Ironidae > Trissonchulus > Trissonchulus sp. WLG1_4. The sequence continues at coordinate 9,211 of JASANF010000391.1, forward strand.
TACGGTACTTAGTGTAGTAATCTGAGCATTTGGTACAGTTGTTCCCTTATTAGGTCGATAAATCTTGTTACTATAATTTTATCACTTTCCATTGTAACTTAGGTATTAACGTACAATAGTTCACTGTTATAGAATTTGTTAACCCGTTAGTGCATACTGGTTACATCTGAGGCAAAGTGCACTATCTCATACTAGTGAAACCTGTCGGCCCGATGTTTCACAGATTCATGTTCTTCACGAGGATACCTTAGGTATCCGAGTAAGCGAGCCAGTGGCCGAGTGGCTAGGCGTGACAGTACAGGCCCGAGGCTGTCCTTGTGACGCAGACCCAGTCTGTGGTGACGGATCATATCCTAGCCGCAGACTGAACTTGGTGCAATTTTGCACGACGGGGTTAATATCAGCCACATGGCACAAAAACAATGTCATAAAACCAAAAACTATTGCTAAACTAAACTAAACAGAAAAATATCTAAATGACGGCTATTAGTTGGATAATCACAATTGCGTAACCAATTAACATGTTAATAACGTTACTTGTCGGTTTGATTTTCGTCTTGTTTACTTCATATGCAAACGTTTCACCTCCACCAAAAGTTGGAAACTGCAAAATAAATGGTTAGTTCTGAAAAAATTAATATTAACACTGATAATATTATTTGTCACAATGCTTAACTGATCATACCATTAGGAAAACAATTTTTGATTTCTCCATGACTATTTGCAGAATTACAGGTTCTGTCATTCTATGTGCTTTTATGATTCAGTTTTATTTAGATTACATTTAGATATTTTTAATCTACTTATCCATTTCTAAACTTTAGACGACGAACTAGCTTAATCTGTTTGTTAATCTTAAGACTAATTCATACGTGTCCTTAAGGGGGGGCTATCTGTAAAAGTGAAAATTTTAGGTGCTCCGATTCGCTTCAAATTGCACACGCTGTAGCCCCAGGTAAGGCGCGTCGCAGATGTATGTAACAAACTGGAACCAATGCTTGTGCCAATTTTTTACTAGGGGCTGCCAAAAGTTCAATTTTACGTGTAAATCATAGGTGCAAAAAAATGTTTTTTGTGGTTGCAAAGCGTCCATTTACTAGAAATTTTTGTTAACACTGATAAAGCTGATTTTTACATGATTCAATAGCCTAACGTCATATCTCAACCTCTATGATCTATTTTTTTAATTTTTGCCCATGGCCTGAGCAATGACGCCAAATGTAAAATCCCTCAAATTTGGCAGGCCCAAAAAAACGACCATTTTTTCACATTTCGCCCTCGATTTTGGACTTGAAAATACATATAAAAATTTCGGATCATACGATATTGCACTTATATGTGGGCTAATACTGTGCCAAGTTTCAGCCCGATGGGTTTGATGTGGTTTTGGTTAGAACTGTATAAGTAGGCAGGGCTACTTTTAGGCTTTTGTACGCCCTTTTGCCTATGTAAATGCGCCCTTAAGCTTTGTCCCTGTCCCTGTTTCTAAGCTTTGTGCCTGTCCCTGTTTCTAAGCCTTGTCCCTGTTTCTAAGCTTTGTCCCTGTCCCTGTTTCTAAGCTTTGTCCCTGTCCCAGTTTCTAAGCTTTGTCCTTGTCGTTTAAAAATGTCCCTAAGCTCCACATGGAGTGTCCTTGTCCCTAATCTAATGGGTGATTAATTCAATAGTCTTTCTCACATGACCTAATGCTCAAACTTCATTGGATCAACTGCATTTTATATTTTATATAACGTACTCATACCTTGAAAAACGGTCATCAACCCCACTTCAACGCAGATTCCAAGCATTCCGGAAAATTCCAAGCATCGAAGATGAGATTCGAACGCCGGTCCGTAGGATCATAAGCTAAAATTCTACCGATGTACTAGACTTCCATGACATTAAAATCCGAACTCTAAGACATTTTAATAAAGTTTAAGTATATTTGAGTTTGGTCCAAAATTACAAACCAATATTTTTCGCTCAAAAATGTAAAAAAACCCAAAAAAATTACGCTAGAATTAAAAACACACCACAAATCTGCGCCATTATTTCACTAGTTGGCCAGTTAGGCCTTGATTAGCTGTTCTTGTTGTCACATGTAATATCTGCCGCATCTGGACAGTCCCTAAGCTACGTAAGGACAAGTGTGAATCAATCGCAGCTCAGTCACAGGAAAAAGCACAAGTACACTGCGGAAGTATGAATAAATCCATCACAAGGACAAGGACTAACCTTAAGGACAGGGACAGTCCTTAAGGACACGCATGGACCAGGCTAACTAGAGAAAAAAATAAATGTTTTACTGATTTAATTTTTATTTATTTTCGATCCGATGTCTTTTAGCTATAATTGTTGTGATTAAACTCTCGACACGGCAAAACTTTGGACTGAAAAACGTTTCCGGACTTTTTATTGCAGAAGATGGCAACACCGTAATCCGACTGAAACCAGCTGTGGTAGCAGTCCGAAAGAATCCCACATCCACCGTATTGTCCTATCCAGGGCATTTTACATCAGATACTCGATACTATGGTTTCGCTCAGTGTTGCGACAAAAATGGCTGGAACAACTACGACTGTGAATTCGATATCGGAGTTTCAGGCGACAGCAAATACCGATTTTTTGTAAACCAGGTCAAGACTTTGTTCTCGCCCAATCTTCGCGGTCTGATCACTAGAATATTCCTAAAATGGTACTCCTACAAAATACGCACCTGCGAGGCCAAACTAAGAGACCGTGGGCAAGTGATTCAGTAAGTCTGGTTGAAATTGTCCTACAGTACCGACCAAAATTACTGTATTCAGTTGTTAAGAAAGGGAGGTGGGATTCTTACCAAAAGAAAGACAGCATCATCGTCAGAATTTCCCAGATGGGATTCGCACGACCAAACTACTACTGGGCCGATAATGAGCTGTCGTAAATCCCTTTAAGTACTTCACACAGTACTACAGAATTACGTAGTCAAAGCGTAGTCAAAGTCCATTGATTTTGGACTTAAAGTGTACATGGACGCTTCGATTCCGCTTTGAGTCTGTAGAAAGTAATTTTGGTCGGTACTGTAGCCCTAAGAATTCATACGGTGGACTGCACCAAATCGGGTTAACTGAGGATTAGCTTAGACCGATTGAGCTAAACCATGAATTTAAACTGGCTGAAACGCCTTAAACTAAAACCAAGTCGAACCACCGAACTAAAGTTAAGCATAACTCAGCAGCCAGAAATGGCCATATTTTGTGCAGAATAAAACTGTAGTGACCAGTGTAAAATATCAAAACAAACAAAACAATACAACTGCTAAGTTTGCTGAGTTATAAAATATATTGCTTTTTCGGCCATTAATGCCACTAAGGGGCTATTTTCTAAAAGGGGCTTGCTCAAAGACTACTACTACTACTACTACTACTACTACTACTACTACTATTAGATACTACGACTACAAAGTAGGGCACACAAGCAGGATTTTCATGCAAACTTTTAGAGTGAATTTCTGCTTTTGACACATACTAACTTTTACAAAGTTTAGTCCTGCCGCCAACAAATTCCTGAACACATACAATTATTCCCCAACAGTTTTTAACAAACTTCTATGTGAAAGCAAAGTAAAAATTAATGTTAATGCCTGTAATTTTGAACCTCCTGCTACATTAGTACAAAATCTCAATAGTGAATACAATATCTCAATTTAAGGTTTCTTTCTAAATTTTTTGATTCTCCTCATATTTGCCGCATTTTTGCAGGTTTTTGGCCAATTGCAGAATTGAAAAAGATATAGCATATTTTTAGTTCTGAGTGAAAAAGAAATTTTTTTAAGATATCATCATATGCATTATCATATGCAGCAACGTTCATTCATGCAAACACTCTGTAAAAAATAACAAATTCTAGTGAAAGGTTTGGTATTATATCTACTACTTTAATCACACAAAGAGACTCTAAACAACTGATTCTAAGAAATTGTTGCGCGTAAGCAGAAACATAACATGGACGATGGTGTCACTATCAAGTAGGGCTAAAACTATTTCTTTGATAAAATTACAAATGTTAAGCGTCTGATTCTAACTGCTGAAGTAACTACTAGAACAAATTTTATCTTAAAATTAAACTAATTTAGGTTACTTGAAAAATTATCAAGGTCAACCATTTTTGGCTTACAAATCTTAATTTAAATAAAACCTATTTAAGCTAAAATTCAATCGAAGCCAAGAGCAGGATATTTTAAATAGAAACTTAGATATTACCTATATCTTATTCCGTCTCGCCATGCCAAGACAGCAAGGGGTTTTTACTGGAAGAAAGACAGCATCTTCATCGGAACTCAATTGGGATTCGAACCACCCATCTCTGGATTTGCAGACCATTGCTCTACCATTTGAGCTACTGGGCATGCTGAGCTTTCGTAAATCCCTTCAAGTACTCTAAGTGGCCTATCTTACTTCACACTTAATTATGCAATAGAGAATGAAGGGGCTAGGTTCACACTCTAACTAAACTCGCAACGTATTTATGATTCTATTTTAATTTATAATTAATTGATGAGTTCTCGAACGTCTCGCCATGACAAGACAGCAAGGGGAGCATGTCTTACTGGAAGAAAGAGAGCATTTTCATCGGAATGACCCAATTGGGATTCGAACCACCCATCTCTGGATTTGCAGACCAGTGCTCTACCATTTGAGCTACTGGGCATGCCGAGCTTTCGTAAATCCCTTCATGTACTCTAACGGGCCCCACTTACTTATACAATGCCGCTTTAGAAGAGAGGGCTACTACGTTCACACTCTAAACTTGCAATTTATTAATTATTATATCTAATTTGTAATTAATTAATCAGTTCTCGTACGCCTCGTCATGTCAAGACAGCAAGGGGGTTCTTACTGAAAGAAAAAAAGCATCTTCATCGGAATGACCCAAGGGGGATTCGAACCGCCAATCAGCACTGTACCAGTTGAGCAGCTGTACCAGTTGAGCAGCTGTACCAGTTGAGCTGTACCAGTTGATTTGCAGACCAGCACTGTACCAGTTGAGCTACTGGGCCAATGCTGAGCTTTCGTAAAACCCCTTAAATACTGTAACGGCCCTATCTTACACTTACTTATGCAATGCCGCTTTAGAGAATGAGGGGGCTAGGTTTTCACTTGCAACGTATTAATTATTCTAATTAATTTATCATTATCTGATTAGTTCTCGAACGTCGTACTTTAATTTGTTAAAAAATTATAAATACAAAACTGAACGATCAAAAAATTATTAGTGGAAAAAACGTCGTTGTCCCCCCCTCCTCTGATGGGCACTTTTCGGCAAAAAAGAACTCATCAAAGTAAGTCAAAACATTTCAAAACGTAAATCAAAACATTTCAATTTTTCTATTCAAAGTTAACAAAGCCCTATGCTTACTATATAACCCGATACTTTAACCGTATTTTGATGCAGAACAATGCGCACATGTAATTACAAAACGAAAAGTAATGTGAAGTCCTGCCGCCACTGAGGTGGCGGCAGGAAAAAGTCAACCCATTTTCATTTAAGTTAAAGTTAAAGTTAAACTAAAGGCCATTGCTTCAATTTAAGTTAAAGTTAAAGTAAGGCTCAGGCATCAATTTAAGTTAAAGTTAAAGTAAGCCGAAAATCAAGGACTTTTATATAACTTTTTTTAAAATAACTTTAATTTAAAGTTAAAGTAAGGTTGTTTTAATTTAAGTTAAAGTTACACTTAAAGTATGACCTCTAACTTTTTTTGGAGTTAAAGCTAAAGTTACAGTTCAAGTATGACCTCTAACTTTTTTTGGAGTCCCCCCCCCCCCCCCCCCACCCCTTTATTATTATTATTGTTGTCCTCGGGTTTTGTAACGCGTTTTTCTCAGCCCCCCCTGGTCGGATTGGTTCCAAACTTTGTGGGTGGAATTCCTCTGAGGAGTAGATGCCCCGGACACTTGGGGGTGTATGGGGTGACAGTGGGGGAGGTGAGGTGCGTCCTCAAAAATTGAGGTTCGCGTTGAAAAATACGTGTAAAACGGTTTTCCAACGCCTTTTTCTCAGCCCCCCCTGGTCGGATTGGTCCCAAACTTTGTGGATGGAATGCCTCTGAGGAGTAGATGCCCGGGACACTCGGGCACCCTCCTACCCCTAGGGGGGGTCGAGTCACGTGATCTCAAAAATTGGGTCTCAAAAAAAATGTAATGAACGAAACCTGTTGTGGTAATGTTTCAATTGGGTTATATAGGTAAGTCGAATAGTGTATGTAGTGAAGTGTGTTTCCAGGACGAAACCTATTGTGCTTGTGTGTTGCAATAGTAAGGACTCTTCTGGATCCCCCTATGACCCCCTGAGGGTAGCCCCCCCCCCTTAGGGTACCATGCCCCAGAGGGCCAAAGGGGTCAATTTTTCGAAATCGAGATTTTGATGTTTCTAGGGGTAATTCGAGCTCCTGAACACGAATAGAGGGTCTCCTGCCTAGAATAGAGGGTCCCCTACCGTCGGCAACCCGTTTATTGCCGTTAGGAGATATTTATTATTATTATTATTATTGTTGTCCTCGGGTTTTGTAACGCGTTTTTCTCAGCCCCCCCTGGTCGGATTGGTTCCAAACTTTGTGGGTGGAATTCCTCTGAGGAGTAGATGCCCCGGACACTTGGGGGTGTATGAGGTGTCAGTGGGTGAGGTGAGGTGTTTCCTCAAAAATTGAGGTTCGCGTTGAAAAATACGTGTAAAACGGTTTTCCAATGCGTTTTTCTCAGCCCCCCCTGGTCGGATTGGTTCCAAACTTTGTGAGTGGAATCCCTCTGAGGAGTAGATGCCCCGGACACTTGGGGGTGTATGAGGTGTCAGTGGGTGAGGTGAGGTGTGTCCTCAAAAATTGAGGTTCGCGTTGAAAAATACGTGTAAAACTGTACCCTGCCCAGGGGGTCCCCGGGGTCAAATTTTCGAAATTGGGATTTTGACGTCCCTAGGGGCAATTTGGGCCCCTGAATACGAATCCGAGGTCCATTTTCGTCTACGACCCCTCGGGACCCTTCCATGACCCCCCTAGGGCACCCTGCCCAAGGGGTCCCCAGTGGTCAAATTTTCGAAATTTGTATTTCGATGTCCCTAGGGGTAATTTGGGTCCCTGAACACGAATCCGGGGTCCATTTTTAACTAGGACCCCTCTGGACCCCCCTAAGAACCCCTCAGGGTACCCCCCCCCCCTAGGGAGTAACGTGGGTGAATTTTTGATAATCGAGTGATTTAGTGAGAAATAATGAATTTGTATCAAATTTTTTGACGGAATGATGCTAAATTAATGCTGATAGAATAGCATGCTGACTAAGAGCATATTTTGGTAGGTATTTTTACCAAAAATGTGTTTGGGGAGTTATGAGTCGTGTGTTCATAAATATCGGGTTTTTTGCCAAAAATAGACAATCTTTTGCTTAGAATGGAGGGTCCTCTGCCTAGAATAGAGGGTCCTCTGCCTAGAACAGAGGGTCCCCTACCGTCGGCAACCCGTTTATTGCCGTTAGGAGATATTATTATTATTATTGTTGTCCTCGGGTTTTGTAACGCGTTTTTCTCAGCCCCCCCTGGCCGGATTGGTCCCAAACTTTGGTGGTGGGGTCCCCTCCACGAGTACTTGTGCCCCCCACCTTGGTGAACCCCTGACCTCACGGGGGGCTGAGTCACGCGACCTCAAAAATTGAGGTTCGCGTTGAAAAATACGTGTAAAACGATTTTCCAACGCGTTTTTCTCAGCCCCCCCTGCTCGGATTGGTCCTAAACTTTGTCGGTGGAATGCCTCTGAGGAGTAGATGCCCCGGACACTCGGGCACCCTCCTACCCCTAGGGGGGGTCGAGTCACGTGACCTCAAAAATGGGGTCTCAAAAAAAATGTAATGAACGAAACCTGTTGTGGTAATGTTTCAATGGGGTTATATAGGTAAGTCGAATACTAAAGTGTGTTTCCAGAACGAAAGCTATTGTGCTTGTGTGTTGCAATAGTAAGGACTCTTCTGGGTCCCCTTATGACCCCCTGAGGGTAGCCCCCCCCCCTTAGGGTACCATGCCCCAGAGGGCCAAAGGGGTCAATTTTTCGAAATCGAGATTTTGACGTTTCTAGGGGTAATTTGGGTCCCTGAACACAAATCCGGGGTCCATTTTCGTCTACGACCCCTCGGGACCCTTCCATGACCCCCCTAGGGCACCCTGCCCAGGGGGTCCCCAGGGGTCAAATTTTCGAAATTTGGATTTTGACGTTTCTAGGGCCCCCCATTTTTGATAATCGAGTGATTTAGTGGGAAATGATGAATTTCTATCAAATTTTTTGACGGAATGATGCTAAATTAATGCTGATAGAATAGCATGCTGACTAAGAGCATATTTTGGTAGGTATTTTTACCAAAAATGTGTGTGGGGAGTTATGAGTCGTGTGTTCATAAATATCATGTTTTTTGCCAAAAATAGACAATCTTTTGCTTAGAATGGAGGGTCCTCTGCTTAGAATAGAGGGTCCTTTGCCTAGAATAGAGGGTCCCCTACCGTCGGCAACCCGTTTATTGCCGTTAGGAGATATTTATTATTATTATTCTCCGGACACTAATTTGAAACAGGTTTGTCTCAGCCCCCCCTGGTCGGATTGGTCCCAAACTTTGGTGGAGGGATCTCTACCATTAGTACTTGCACCCCCCAACTTTATGGACTCGTGGCCCCTCGGGGGCCCGCGTCACGTGACCTTGAAGGGAAAATGGACGAAACCTGTTGGGGTTATATTTCAGCCATTAGTATAAAAGGGTGTAAAAGATGGGTTTCAGATGTCCAATTTTCGAAATTTGGATTTGGACGTCCCTAGAGGTAATTTGGGCCCCGGAAGACGAATCCGAGGTCCATTTTCGTCTAGGACCTCTCGGGACCCTTCCATGACCCCCCTAGGGCACCCTGCCCAGGGGGTCCCCAGGGGTCAAATTTTCGAAATTGGGATTTTGACGTCCTTAGGGGTAATTTGGGCCCCGGAACACGAATCCGAGGTCCGTTTTCGTCTAGGACCCATCTGGACCCTTCCATGACCCCCCTAGGGCACCCTGCCCAGGGGGTCCCCAGGGGTCAAATTTTCGAAATTGGGATTTTGACGTCCCTAGGGGTAATTTGGGCCCCGGAACACGAATCCGAGGTCCATTTTCGTCTAGGACCCCTCTGGACCCTTCCATGACCCCCCTAGGGCACCCTGCCCAGGGGGTCCCCAGGGGTCGAATTTTCGAAATTGGGATTTTGACGTCCCTAGGGGTAATTTGGGCCCTGGAACACGAATCCAAGGTCCATTTTCGTCTAGGACCCCTCGGGACCCTTCCATGACCCCCCTAGGGCACCCTGCCCAGGGGGTCCCCAGGGGTCAAATTTTCGAAATTGAGATTTTGATGTCTCTAGGGGTAATTTGAGCCCCTGAACACGAAGCAAAAGTTTGTTACTCGTTTTACTCTGGAGTTACTGGGGGGATTGGTTCCAAACTTTGGTGGGGGGACCCCCCCTACGAGTAGTTGTGCCCCCCACCTTGGTGACCCCCTGACCCCACGGGGGGCCGGGTCACGTGACCCCCGAAAATGATGGAACACAAGGGGGGACCCTTGTGAACTTGAAAAATTTTTTGTCAGGGATTTGGACAAAAACTTGTCTCTAGGGGTAGTTTTGGCCCCTGAACACGAACCTGGGGTTATTTTTTACCCAGGACCCCCCTGGACCCCCCTATGACCCCCTCAGGGCACCCCCCCTAGGGGGTCCTCGGGGGTCAAATTTTCGAATTTGAGATTTTGGTGTTTTTAGGGGTAATTTGGGCCCCTGAACACAAATCTGGGGTTATTTTTTACCCAGGCCCCCCCTGGACCCCCCTATGACCCCCTTAGGGTACCCCCCCCTAGGGGGTCCTCGGGGGTCAAATTTTCGAATTTGAGATTTTGGTGTTTTTAGGGGTAATTTGGGCCCCTGAACACAAATCTGGGGTTATTTTTTACCCAGGACCCCCCTGGACCCCCCTATGACCCCCTTAGGGTACCCCCCCCTAGGGGGTCCTCGGGGGTCAAATTTTCGAATTTGAGATTTTGGTGTTTTTAGGGGTAATTTGGGCCCCTGAACACGAATCTTGAACACACAAGGTTTATTTTTGCCTAGAACCTCCCTGGACCCCCATACGGCCGGCTCAGGGTACCCCTCCTCCCTAGGGGCCCCTCAGGGGTCAAATTTTCGAAATTGAGATTTTTATGTTTTTAAGGGTAATTTGCGCCCATGAACACGAATCCAAGGTTCGTTTTTGCCTAGGACCTTTCTGGACCCCCTAGGACCCACTCAGGGTGCCCCCTTCTAAGGGTTCAAATTTTCGAAATTGAAATTTTGGGGTTTTTGTGGGTAATTTGGGTCCCTGAACATAAATATCAGGTTTTTTACCGAAAATAGACAATCTTTTGCCTATAATGGAGGGTCTTCAGCCTAGAATGGAGGGTCCTCTGCGTAGAATAGAGGGTCCTCTGCCTAGAATGGAGGGTCATCTGTCTAGAATAGAGGGTCTCCTGTCTACAATAGAGGGTCTTCCGCCTAGACTAGAGGGTCTTTTACCGAGAATGGATGATTTTCTGCGTTGAACACTAGGTTTTCTGCCTTGAGAGGGTTTTCTGCTTATAGAGGGTTCTCTACCTGGAATATAGGGTCCTTTGCTTAGAATAGAGGGTCATCTACCTAGAATAGAGGGTCGTCTGCCTAGAATAGAGTGTCCTCTGCCTAGAATAGAAGCTCCTCTGCCTAGAATAGAGGGTCCCTTACCGGTCGGCAACCCGTTGTGGCCTACTGGCGATTTTTGAATTTTGTGTCAGTTTTACCATGTCTCGCAAAGCGAGTGCAGCAGCACTAATTGTACTTGAATTATTGGAGAATTCTGATGAGCCTAAGCCTAAACGCCATAAAGCTTTTTGGGCTAAAGATTGGCTACAGCGTCGTCATACAAAGGGCTGTTATGCCAGCCTTTGACAAAAACTGCGTCTGGAAGACCAATACGAATACAGGAGGTGGATTCGGATGGACGAGACAACATTTTTGTTCCTCGCCGACTCCATCCGTGACCAAATCCAGCGAGAATCGACCCATTTACGCTAACCTATCAGCGTGGAAGAGCGCTTATCAGTCACGCTACGCTATTTGGCTACAGGTAAAACTATTTATTCTACACAATTTGACACTTTTATGTGCAGTTTTTGGAGCAAAATACTACAAATTAAAAATAACAGAAAAACATGTCAAGTTAAAAATAACTGAAAAAACATGTCAAGTGAGAAGTCAAAATGCATGAGTAAGTACTAAGTTATAGTTTGGTGAGATCATGCAGCTCGCGCCCATCTTGAGGCATGCTGACCCCAGGATAGGTTTCGAATCGGTCAGGTTTAAAAGGAGGGACAAGCTCAGAAGGGGTCAGGTAGCCTGAAAAAGCTGGCGAAGGAATATTGCGCAAACTGCCTGATGGTGACGGTGTGGAGGTTATATAGCCAGGTGAGGATGAGGGTTGGACATAAGAAGCCATGGAAATTCCACCTGTAAGGACTCCCGCGTGGGCTGACTCCTAAAAACACACTGTTTTTGATGGTGCGTTTTTTATAAAATTATATTTATTATTGTTTATTAATTTATTTTTTGCTGCATTCTGATTGGATGTTTGGTCGAACCACCAAACCAAGTTTGGTGGTCCACCAAACCTGCAGAGGCAGTTTGGTGGAGGTTTGGTGCATATTCACACTACCAAATTTCCACCAAACTTTCACCAAACCTGAGTTTGGTGGAGGTTTGGTTTGGTGGAAGTTTGGTGCGGGTTAGGTAGTGTAAACTGGCCTTAAACGTAGGACTGAAACATTCACCATCGCTGGCAAAACACATATATTATGTAATAGTTTGTTAAATGGTTTAAACACAATTATGTTTTTCTAAACCACGATGACGATTGCTACATATATTAAATAAGAAATTCTAACTGATTCTTCTTTTGGACTCGGCCTGTGCGACATGGCCCGGCCCGCGCAGTTTCCTGATGGAAGGAACTGTACATGGTTATGAACACCCTATTTTGGTCTATAAAACTTATTTTATTCTAGACTATTCTAGTCAACTGATGTTCGAGTTGCTATTTTAGGAATCGCAGATTTTTGCATTTAGTGACCCAATTTTTGTCCTACTGCCGCACAACAAAACCTATGCTTAAATTAAGCTACCAAGAGTACATAATAGCGTCTCTTTCTATATAGAAGAAGAGTGAGACACTCTCCAGCCTGCCTGTGATCTAGCACAGGCAGATGCGCTGGTCGTTTTCAGGCTACATGTTGACATTCTGTGCAACATGTGACTGGCCAATCAGCGCGTAGATTCTCTGCGTAACACACTTTAGTATATAATCGCTGAAGCGTTGATAAGCACTAAGATAGGGATAAAAGCTTAATAACTCATTATTTATTTATAGTCTGCTTGCAAAAACATTAAAAAAGGTTTGCAAATACCTTTAGTGATATTTTGGCAAACTTTCAGCGAAATTGATTGAGAAACTTTTGAGATATAAACTTTTGTGAATTTTCTGTGAACGACCAGCGCATCTGCCTGTGCTATAACACAGGCAGGCTGGAGAGTGTCTCACTCTTCTTCTGTATACAATGAGACGCTATTATGTATGTACTCTTGAAGCTACCTATGTGAAGATTTAACAGTTTCTCTATCGATTCTTTTTGTTCGCGATAATGACTCTTTTATTTGTATATCTATTTGTAAGAAGGCTGCCATGTTGTTGTTGAACGCTTTACTATCTCCCTGCCATGTACACAAGCTAACAGTGAACCGGTACAAAGTACAGCAACAAATGCATATATTAACAAACGCGTTACATTATAGACTGGGAAACCGCTAGGCGTGACTCTGCAGAGTTTTGAATATACATATCTCTGCTTCTGTTGGAGTGCCATCGACCATGTAATGATATCAGTCTGTCGGACACCCCCGCAATGGCCGCTTGCGTTGCTCCGCCAGCCCTGAAGCTGTGCGTTCCAATGGTTTGTGGATCGATGCCGACTGCTTTTGCTGCTTTTCGCACCAATAGTCTCGCTGCCGAGTATGATAATTTTGACCCACTGAGCTGCCAAGTTTTGTCTGTTTTAGAGTAGGCCAGGTTCTGAAAGAGAAAGGCGTCAGAGTTTTCAGACAGCTTGCCCATCAGCATGTAACGCTGTAAGAGAGGTATGGAGCAAATGTCGCTGGTTGAACAAGCTATGATTACCTTGTAGGCTGTTGCCTTCTCTACGTTTATCCGTTTTGGATTTAGGCAGCAGTATTGTCATGAACTCATGAAGGAACTAGCGTTGTCAATCGTTAAGTTATTGCACTTAACATTCGCCAAATCATCAAATCTCAAAAGCCAGCGTATGCTGTAGCGCAAAAGGCCGCATCTCTTAGAGCCTTAAGTGAGTCTTTAGCAGTGCCTAATGTGTTCATAATGCTTTGTGCGTGTTGTCTGGTTAGAGAAGCTTTTTTGTTGACTGGGGTTGCGTGGTAGCGAGATATCCCTTTGGATATCATTGCAACGTGACGCTGTGCTGTTGGGTCGGGTAGGTAAACAAAACCCATGCGCCCACTTTAGGGCCGCTACTATTTGGGGCGTTTGCTTCCCCGATCGTGTTTGCTGAACGCGTTCAAGCAAGAACTGCGCTACGTGACTACTATCGGCTGGTAGGGGTTTCACGCCACAAATGTTCCGCTGGTAGGCCGCAAATCGATCCAGAATATGCAAATATGTGCTAAGCGTTGACGATGCAAGCGAAGCAAGGGCATAGAATGCTAGCTCTGTCGCTTTTTGTTGATTCCCTGTGCAGAGATTCTGCATTCATTTTGCCGCTGCAAGGAGTTCTAAAACAACTTCATTTTCTCTACTTTTGCTCGTTCTATTCTGGGAGGGTGCGGGTGGGGTTCATGTATAGCTGATTAGGGATACCGAGAGCAATAAGTCTAGGTTAAAGAAGCAGGCAAAGCTCGTCTAGGATACGACTGGATGGCAGGTAAGTTTATGCGTGAAGTGAGCATTGTCTGACTACCTGTTACACTACTGCGTTCTATGCTCATTTGCATAATCCCAGACCGCCATCAAGTGACGGTAAAAGATAGACATTCTTCTGCTATGTGCAAATTATTTCTGATCTAGACCAGGAATAGCTGAGAAATAACCTAATAACTAGGGCAAAAAAGTTAAACTTTAACTGAAATTAAAAAAGTTAGGGGTCTTACTTTAACTTTAACTTTAACTCCATAAAAAATTAGAGGTCCTACTTTAACTGTAACTTTAACTTGAATTAAAACAACCTTACTTTAACTTTAAATTAAAGTTATTTTAAAAAATGGTATATAAAAGTCATTGATTTTTGGCTTACTTTAACTTAAATTGATGTCTGCGCCTTACTTTAACTGTAACTTTAACTTAAATTGAAGCAATGGCCTTTACTTTAACTTTAACTTTAACTTAAATAAAAATGGTTTGACTTTTTTGCCCTACTAATAACTTTTATAAAAAATTATCAATTTACAAATTTTTAACATATATACATGTATTTATGCTTATTGAGCTTTTATATGTAGATTGTTTATTCAGCATAAAAATAAACAAAAAAGTTTGAAAATGTTCACTTTTGGGTTTTGTTCTTCATCAAGTTACTGATTTGTGTCAACTGGACGCGCTTTCGCTAAGCGGACAAGAAACAATGATGCTCTCATAACGAATCTGTAGGCGGGGCTTGTTTCAGCTTAGTCTCGAGCTCAGATGGCTGTCTGCTAGGCTGTGATTAGATAAGAATGATGCAGCCACATTTTTATTGGACAGCTGGAGAATAAACTATTCTGTAGCTATTCCCGTGAATAGTCTTTCTCGAATTCTTTAAGTCTAATGGTGCGGGGGAAAAGTTGGAGAATGAAACCTCGAGCATAACTATTCTGGAATAGCTTCAGAATAAATTCGTGCAATCGGCCGTTAGGTTTGCACAAGAATATTCACAATTTTTGATTGAATATAGCAATCGTTGCTTAGAGAAGCATCACTGTGTTTCAAACATTTTCAAAACTACTAAATATGGTTGTTTTACCAGCGATGGTGTTTTAGTCCTACGCATACACGTATCAGCACAATTATTTTCTACCTCGTACCTCGTACGAAAATAACTACGGTTAATTGCTCACAGATGATTTGACAGATTTGCGGTTTATAGGAGCGGTATTAACAATTCGAACTGATAACGACAAGCAAGATTGCTAATATTTCAAAGGAAATAAGTAACAAATATATAAGTACATTATTTTTATTTCAGAAAGACAAAAAATAATGTAGTTTTATTAACCGCTATTAGCATATTTGCACAGCTGTTTTGGCTATAGGCTTTTTGTGAGTTCAAGTATGTCGTTTGGAGTTTCTGTGATGTACCGTTCTTTTGAACTGCGGCTTTTCCATCTTCCGTGTTTCATTATTATTCTTTCCGAAATATTCTTTCTGGTTGCTGCAGTGGCGCCGCCAAACCTAAAGGAATGGATGCCAAAGCGAGAAGAGTCTTCGCCTATCTTCTGTAAGGCGGAGAGAAATTGTTTTCTTATGTTGGAATAAGTACACTTTCTCCCAAATCTAGGGTAGTAGCTTTTATTTTTTGGCAAAACCCCAAGTTTGGGAACAAAGGCATCGAAGAATCTAAATCGGAGTTACCCAGAGCAGCTAAATAACGCTGCAGGATAGAGTAGGGACATATATCTTCATTAGTTAGGGCTATAGTTATGGTATGTCCTTTTCCTTTCTGGTCTGTTTTAGACTTATTAATAGTAACCGTCAGATGGTCCGTAAAGAAATGCAAATCTTTTATCTAGGACTATCTTTTATCTTTTATCTAGGACTTCGCTTGCTCGTAAGAAGCCGAAAAAGGATAATGAGCAAAATGCAAGAAAACGAAAATTGTATAAACTTGGTTCCGCGAAATATATTTTTAAAAGAAAAGAGTTTTGTTTTTGATCGGGTCTGGTTTTGAAATAGTCTGTTTGTTGATCGGGTCCTTAGTTCTAGTTTTAATTAGTTGACTATGACTGTTCAGAGGGCCTTTTAGCATAAGTTTTATGGGGGGACCTAAGCAGGGGTTTTGGAATCCAGTGATGTTATAAGCCCAAGCTATTGAATTTACGGCACGGTTCAAGGAAAGCAGTGACTTCTTTTGTTGAACTTGATCAGTTAAATACAAAAGTACGTCCTGAGTAGATGACGGTACGAGGCAGCCAGTGGTCCTGGCTTTTTCCATTCCAAAAACCTTTTAAAACTTGAACAGTACTGTTTTCGTGTATTTGCTGACCAAGCAAAGGTAACCATATTTTTTAGGATCACAAGTTGATGATCAGACAGATGAGTTTTTAAGGCAGTAAGCCAGGGTGAGTGGGAAAACAGATCTGAAAAGTGAAACAGCGAAGGTTTATTAAAATTTGTGATTTTTGGCGAAGATGGGGGGACTGGGATGGGAGTATGGGACTACACCGGTAAGCCAAACTAACTAACGTTTTCAGACAGCAGCCTATTAGCTAGGATGATAGCTGTGAAGTGGTATGATACTACATAGAACATTTTAGTACGATGCTGCACATCGTGGCCTGCCGTGATTGGCCAGCATGTGTAGTTGTTTGATTTGTCCGTTAGTAGCCGAGCTAAGCTTGCTAGCTTGGCTACTAATAAACCTAACCTTATTTTTATTTCACAGAGACAAAAATAATGTAGTTTTATTAACCGCTATTAGCATAGGTTATGTGAAGTTATCAAAGATGGTGTACCATAGTTCAACAACAAAGCAAAAACTTCAGTTAGGAAATTAGGACCAAAAACGCTATTTTGTTGGCTACCTTGCTCAAAAACTAAGTTTCCTTTGGGGAACACAACATAATCTAGCACCGCGCCTTCAGGCCAATGTTCGAGCAGGATAGGCCAAAAACTAGCTGCTTCCCATCTAGGTACCACGGCAGTACCTTTAGCTTTGCAATTTTTCATAAATTTGAGAGTACGACAGAGAAAGCCAATTGGTGGTACTATCCAGTTGTGGTCATTGGACCACTGTCTGCTAAAGGCATCTACGCCAGAGGTGCCGGGAACCCAAGAACGGGAAAAAAAGGTTGGGACTTTAGCCTTTTTGTGATCGGCGAAACGATCCACGGTTGGAACACCCCATTTTTTAATTAGCAAGGAGTACACAGCCGGGTGAACTTGCCAGTCGTCAAAGTCAATAAATCTACTCCATGTGTCAGCTAAATTATTTAAATTTCGTGGTATCCATTCAGGTTCTAGTTTTATGTTGAATTTTAGACATGCAGAGTATATATCCAAAGCTAACAGCTGAAGGTTATAATTTTTGCTTCCCTTAGTCGCAATTATTGCGGCAGCTGTGTTATCAGTGTAGTACTTGACGACAGACCCCGCTAACATGGTACCAAAAGAGCGCAGTCAGAGTCGCATAGCGGAAAGCTCTCGCCAGGTACTACTTTTAGACCGGTCCGTAGTATATAAATTACTGTGAGCAATGTATTTATTATTCTGTTTTAAATAAATGGCACTAATACCTGTGTTACTGGCATCACTAAATACAACCTCGAAAGGGTTATCGGTACGCCGGATTGGCTGGCTGTCAATGGACGCCATATTTTTACGCCAAAAAATCAATTCCATTTTAACATTTTTTGGTATGTTAAACCAAGCGTCCCAATTTGGAGCTAAAGCAATGGCAGAATAAGTAGCGCGAGTCATTAACTGAGTGATGCTACCCAACGCTAAACGAACTGAAATAATTTTACCAGTGACTTTAGAAAGAATCCTAGCAGTAGTGCGTTTCCCATTTAGAATTTGATCTATTGAATCACTGATTTTGATTATTTTTTCTGGTTTTATTTTAATAACAAACTGTTTCAAATCGATTACAAAACTGAGCCAAGGCTTGGTATGGGTTGGAACCCAATCGCATTTTTCGTTTTCCAAAAAACCCGATTTAGCAAGTGTGTTACGTACAAACACTGTATGTTTCGCATTCGCAGTAATTAATCCGTATCTATATAAACTGCTATCTTGACCCCCGCGCTACGCCAGAACGTTACGAGCGCACGTACAACTTTCGTAAAAATGAAGGGGCCTAATGATAGTCCAAACGGAAGCACTGTGTAGACAAAAAATTTTTAAACTCCATTTAATGTTTATGAAAAACCTAAAAAAGTATGAAAATTTTCCTCAATTTCTATGTGGTAGTACCCTTTAGAAATATCAAAAGTGCTCACGAAACCTTCCTGCTCAAAATATTGACATGTAACTTTAAAATCATCCAGTTTTACTTTTCGTTTTTGCAAGTGACTATTTATAGAACGAAGATCGCCTATTAATCGTTTTTTACCACCATTGGCAGGTGTACTAACAGAAAGCGGATTTACGACCGCTGGAAGATTTTCGACTTCCTTGATGTAACCATCATTGAGCATTTCTAGTATCGACTTTTCCACAAATTCATGTTCATTAACTGAAGATTTATTATTCCTAAAAACTGCATTTTTAGGAATAGATACAAATGGTAACGTAAAACCTTTTCTTACGGTGTCCAAAACGAAAGAATTGGCTCCTATTTTTATTCAAAATTCAATATTACTTCGAAGTCGACCGTAAACAGACTTACTAATTTTTCAGAAGTCTTGTTACACATAGAAGTGCTAGATTTAACAAACAGACAGTTAAAAACTAGACTAGACTTACAATTAGCAATATATTCATTTTTATATTGACTATCACTTTCGTGCGGATTGTCCTGAGGTGGACGGTCTATTGGGACATTCACTTGCCCAGTGGCCGACCGCATAACAGTAGTAGCAGGGGTCGAATAGACGCGGAACTTGAGTGGGGCGCCTCGGGGCAAAAATGCGGGTGGGACTGCGGGCAGACCACGGGTTAGGAGTGGTGGGTTGCGGCGGAGGGGAAGCGACGAACGAACGCGACCAGGGATCGGAGGGGGCTGGGCGGAAACTTGGGGCTCCTGAGTATTTGGACAACGCAGGAGCTCCGTAGCGAAAGGGCTTGGCGAAACGCACTTTTTTCGCCCCCAAAAAATCTGCGTCAGACTTTTTGCGCTTTAGTGCTTCTTGAGCTGCTTGGCGAATTTTCTTTTCGTCCTCGTTATCGTCTCTGATGGGCTTGGAATTGTCATATATTTCTACGGTTGTCCAGTCGTGTTTGTCGGCAATGCTAAGTAGTTTTAGGCGGTGACTGATCTTGTCGTAAATTTCCTTCAGAAAACCATGAAGACGTTCGGGATCTGGAGGGTCAGAGCTCATTTTCTTAATTGCTTGGGAAGTCAGGTTTAGCAGTTCGAGATTGTACGCGAACATCTTTTTGAGTTTTGGTTTCGTGACTTCGTCAGGCACTTGTGGGCATGCCGGTTGATTGGGAGTACAATTGACCGCCTTACGGACTGCGAATTGATAATAGAAGTCAGGGTATTCAAATCAATACCTCCGGATTCGTCCGACGAAGTGTTCTCTGGCCTCACTGGTTGCGCGTCCAAAATGGGGTCGCTTGAGTCGCGCAAGAGACAACTGGATGCCGTAGGGTTACTGCATTATTCGGCCGTGATGCCGCCGAATCAGCTCCTTCACCCATTTGTTTGCTCATTTTAATGGGTAAGCCGAACTAACTAAGGTTTTCAGACAGCAGCCTATTAGCTAGGATGATAGCTGTGAAGTGGTATGATACTACATAGAACATTTTAGTACGATGCTGCACATCGTGGCCTGCCGTGATTGGCCAGCATGTGTAGTTGTTTGATTTGTCCGTTAGTAGCCGAGCTAAGCTTGCTAGCTTGGCTACTAATAAACCTAACAATAGTGGCAACGCCGGCAAGAAAAACAAAACGAAACAAAAACTGCTGAACTGCTTCATTAAAATGCAATTTTCTGGGAAACTGTGGCTAATTCTGGTGTTGTGGCTCGTATGCACAAATTCTTGGAGCGATCGGTTTTCCAACGACCGTGCCGTTTGATAAGTCTGTCTTCGATGCCGGACTTGGCGGCTTGCGTCGCTCCAGCGGATCTGAAACTATGTAAACTAAAGGCCGTGGGGTCAACACCCACGGGTGACAGGGCCGTTTTTAAAAGCTCACGAGCTCTAGTGTAACTCAGGGGGTCTTACTCCCAACGAGTGAGCGTTTTTTGTTTTTGGAACACTACGTTAGTGAATAACAGTCGGTTTGGAAAGTGCTCTATATTGGCCACAGTGATGTACTCTCGCATCATTTTTACGGGGCAAAATTTTGAAGCATTAGCTGCGATAAAAATTTTTTCACCCATGTTGAACTGGTCAGTTTTTGACCTGAGTATGGAGATAATCATGTGGCTCAGGTCGGACGAAAAGCATACGTCCCCGACTCTGATGGAAGCCGCTTCTGAAAACCGTAAAAACCCGTAGTACATTACAGTACAAAAGGAGCTGCCGGAGTGGAGTCGAACCACCAACCTTATGTTTACGGATCGGACGCCCTACCAACTGAGCTAACCGGCCACATACAAACAGTTGCTGCCAAGCGGATTCAACTAAAATGTAAAACGTTGCTAATAGTCAGTCTGATTGAACATAAAAAACGAGCTTCAGCTTCAATTTAAGTATAATAAAATTAAATTCAAGTGGATAATATCATGCGTTCAAGCACCGTGGGTGCTTACCATTTACCAACAAATTCCATGTTGCTAAAGGTGTGTCTCTAGAACCAGTGATGGTGCATAGTTAGCGTGACCAGTCACGAACGGCTCACCTCGACCTTACCTCGGTAACGAACTTATATTTAAGTAAGATTTTCTATGTTTTTGTTTGAGTGAGTGTATTTTTAGTTGTAATTGTAGGTTTACGTACATTTTGAACAAATAATTTTGTTGGCAGCATCTTATACTACACTTCTTGCGAACTGTAGTCATTTGATAGTCTTGAAAGAATGAATACACTTCTCACGAATTAAAACAGCTTGTTCTTACATAATTTGTTGCAAGATAGTAAAAACTACTTCAGATTTTTGCAAAAACAACTTATTGTAAGATAAAAACGCTTTGAACTTTTGCATACACATTTTACAATGAAATAATTATCTGCTGCACATAGGGTTGGGAAATTTCCGGAAATTTTATTTTTTCGGAAATTTCCGGAAATTTCCGGAAATTTCCGGAAATTTCCGGAAACGTTTCTCAAAAATTTGAAAATTACAAAACCATCTTTTTTCTCCAAAATTAAACTTGACAGACCTTACTGAGCTATCTTTGAGCGTAATAACTCATATGCTAGCTAGTTTTCGTTGATTCAATAGCTTACACATGAAATAATTCTTTTTAAGTTCGACGTCAGACTTGAGAGAAACCAAAATTTTGTTTAGTAGACATTCAAAACTTCACAGTCAATATTTTTTGCCTCTTTGCACTTAGTTATAATTTAATGAGAATACACCACGTACAATCTTCAGTCGTGAGTCGTCACTCGTGACTAAACCCGCCTAGCTAGCTACTCTTCACATGATCTTTGCTCCAACATTCTCTTCCGTGAACGAAGTTGATGTTCACTGCAACAGATTCAACCTTGTTTTTTTTGTTGAGTCCAAAAGTTATGAACTTGGCTTAAAATAAAGCGTACTAGAAATCGACACTAAGTTAGGGTTCCTTAGAGTTAGAGTTAGAATAGTTTTTCTCGAAGTTGATGAATAGCTCAAACATAGTTTAGGAACAGCTCAACAATAGCTGAAGAATAACGGACATTATTGCACTAACCAAAGTTAGAGAATAGCGTATTCTCCAGCTATTCTTCTGCAATGTGCAAATTATTCCTGATCTAGACCAGGAGTCCAGGAATAGCAGAAGAATAACCTAATAACTTTTATAAACAACTACCAATTTCCAAATTTTTAACATATTCATGTTTATTGAGCCTATAGATTGTTTATTTAGCATAAAAATAATTCAACAAGAAAGTTTTAAAATGTTTACTTTCCTGTTTCGATCCTCTTCAGGTTACTGACTTGTGTCAAGACGAAGCGCTTCCGGTGAGCGGACGAGCAACAATGCTGTTCTCATGACGAATCTGTAGGCAGGGTTTATTCCGGCTTGTTCTCGAGCTCAATTGGCTGTCTGCTAGACTTTGATTGGAAAATAATGATGCAGCCGCATTATTATTGGACAGCTGATGAATAAGTTATTCTCCAGCTGTTCTCGAGAATAGTTATTCTCTAGCTATTCTCTAATGGTTTAGAGGAAAAGTTGGATAATAAAACCTCGCAATTATTATTCTGGAATAGCTCGAAAAGAAGTTGGTGCAATCGGCCGGTTTGCGTAGGAACATTTACAATTTCTGATTGAATATAGAAATAGTTGCTTAGAAAAACATCACTGTGTTTAAAATATTTTCAAAACTAACTACATATGACCGTTTTACCAGCGATGGTGACTGTTTCAGTCCTAGGCATACATGTAACAGCACAAATATTTTGGGTACCCCTCCCCCTTGGTGGTGGACAAATTATTTCAGTTCCAAAATATTCTTGTTTTTCTGCACGTTTGGCACCAATAAATCTCGGATCCAAAATATTAGCGGCATAATGAAATAATTTAACAGCCATAATTGCTCGCAGACAAACTCTCTCACGCAAAGGCTGCTTGTCAGGCGGGGTCAAAAAAGGATGATGGGCATCAAAGTGGCTTTAAAGATCAGCAAAAAATTGAGAAACAAGGCTTCTCACTGCATTTAAGACTCATTGCTGATCAGCAATACTTAAGAAACCAATAATTGAAAAGTTTCCCATCAGCGCGGAAACTTTCCAAGCCGGTTTGGAAATTTTCCGGAAATTTACGGAAATTTCCGGAAAAGTACCTCTGGTAATTTCCGGAAATTTCCGGAAATTTTCCGGCCACTCCCAACCCTAGCTGCACAACAGGTTTTAGCTGACCTGCTGGTCAGCTTACTTGAACGTAATTCTTAATACTACTGAAGATTTTGCCGCAGATTGGGCTTGTTGCCAGTAGCTCTTCGAGTTTCGGTTACCGATGTCATGTAGAGCTTTCCCTTTATTCGAGTCAGAACTTCGAAAATCGGCAGTACCGACTGATCTTCTGTTCGACGATTACGTTTTACGCATGAGTATGTACGTACAGTTTGTAAATTTACCTCTGGATTAGATTAGTATGGCAATTGCCTTTTTGCCATGTAAATTTGTAAAATACGCAAGTTTAAAATTGAATGTCATAATGTCTTGTAGATCACAAAAAAGAATCACCACAACAGATACATGCTACTAGTGAAAATCACTATTGTTTTAGTGATTTTTTAGTTCACTATGCGACTGCATTCGCACGTTGTTTTATCCCTTGAAATGTGACATACTTTCTAGCACGGTCAAGGCTTATCTGATGTATTTGTACACTTTCTGTGCGAGGCGAAAGCCGAGTGCCACACAGGAAGGTTTTCCCGCACGCGCGCATTGATATGCATGAGCATGATTGTGCCATAACGAGCTTATATGACGACTTGAGCTTAACATGACTTGAAAACCGAATTAAAAAAATTGCAAAAACACACGAGCTGATGGGAATCGAACCCAGTACCGCCTAATTAATTATCAGACGCCTTAGCCATTATGCCTCAGCTCTGCCAGATGTTTGGATTAAAATTGGAAGTAAAGGTCTTATTAGAGTGTTAGATACGTAACTGTCTGCATCGATCGATACATATATATAGCTTGTCGTCATGCTGACGTTTATGTGTAGACAGTAGACACATACATATACACACAAACAACCATTTACCACACACGCAGACAACATGAGTGCTGCAAACAAAACGCGCATGGCCCAGCTGGAAATTCGCTGGCTTCAGTGATGCACTTAAACTGTGCATGATTTACATGCATTTACAGTTTCAGTGCATTAACTGAATTTAGTATGCCCGGCCGCTGAGGCGGCCGCGCAAAAATGCCATAGTTTTAAGTATTCAGAGGACACGAAACAAATTTTTGCGCGCGCCGTTATTACCCACAGTTCAGTCTATGAAAGCACTACCACAGCAGGAGCATTACGCGAGCACATGCTTTTAATAGCTTTTAAGTGTCAACAGTGAAGTGAAGTGAGTGAAGTGTCTATTATGGCCGTGAAAATTAGAACTCTAGCTAATTTTTATAAATTGAAAAAAGTAATCTATCATGTATAAAAAATAACTTACTTTTATGGCGTCAATAAGAACATATAGAAATAAGAAATATTTATGGTAAGTAGCAAAATCACCACACACTCATCTAAGGAACAAAAATCGCAGGCGCGTAGGCGTATAGGTGGGTAGTGTGCAAACTTATGCAGGCGGCCAAAGAGGCGGTCAGTGTGGAAACTAGTTTTCAATGCGTGAGAGAATTTGGTAATGTCTTGAAACGAGGGGAGTACCCACCCTGAAATCAAAACACCACCAAATATAAGCAGGTAGTGTGTCGAAACGAAAGGGGGTACCCCCCGAAATCAAGACACTTTCCGGATTTGAGGGTGTCCCCTCTGAAATCAAGACATGTCTTTATTTGAGGGGGTACCCCTCTGAAATCAAAGCGGAAAAGGGCTGTTTCGGCCGGAGCATCATTCCGGGCAATTAGCTAGGATAAGGAAGAGTGTCATACTATAACCTATTATGTACTCTTGTCACATGGCCTCTATGTAATTAACCGTGCTACAAATCTCTGATACGTGCTACTCTTCTAATCACTTAACTCTCAAGAGTGCACTCAGAGATTTGTTGCACTCTCTGAACACACGATAAGCATTGGCGAATTCGACGTAGCGTGCACTCAAAGATTTGTCGCACGCTTACTAGAAGTAAGAAAGAACCTTAAAAAGAACGAAAGAATTAAACCATTGCGCAACAAATCATCAAGATCCTTAATCATCCATAGTAACCACTCGACCACGGCTGCT